>JAWWEW010000088.1:62687418-62710103 GCA_035583185.1 Anabacerthia variegaticeps | reverse complement strand
AGGAGGCACCCAACAGCAGTCTGTCTATCACAGCAAGGCTATCCTGAGCTCTCCCTGCCCTCTGTGATTTCATGCCTCCTCAGCACTGGGGCTTAGAGAACAAACATTTCCAGGATGCCACCATTCTCCAACCCTTCCAGTTCATCTCAGCACCTCTCTTCCTGACTTTATCTGAGAATCCCAAAAGTTCTTTAGGTGGGCCCAGGGACAGCCAGTAATGCCACAGCACAGAGAGCCACTCCAGGATCATCTTCAGTCCCTCCTGAGTCCTTGTTCCATGTGCAGTAAAGGACATGCCCTTAACTTTAGTAACCTTGCACCAACCTCTGCCAAGTTAAAATCTTGATTATCATCATTAGCTTGTTTTTCTCAGTGTTTTCTTCCCCTCCTCCCCTTGAGGGGACAGCAAAAACAAACGAGGTTTGAGCCTCTTACATTCAAAACTTTGCAAGCAGTTGAAAAACTTCCCATTTTCTTAGGTGTTCTGCTATGCTCTCTCTGGAGAGAAGAATGTGCTGTGGCAGATCCACAGGGCACACAAATGGAGCAGAGAAAAGCTGAATAGGGAACTTGGAATTTAACATTCGATTAAGATTTGCCAAATCTCCTTTCACAAGCCAAGGATCCCACCCAGAGCTTTCAGTCTCTTTGGCCTCTCTTCATAAACACGAATGAGATGAATTTACCTCCTGGCTCTGTTTTAAAAAACTGAGCAAGTTGCAGTCGATTGCATCAGCCTCTGCCTGGGTTCTTCAGCACTGGCAGAGCCAAGGGTGTGTTTGTCTCCTTTACACATTTTTAAGGAACCTAAAATTTTGATGTCTAAGTAAAGCTCTGTCCTACCTTTAAACACCAGGCTCTCTGCACACCTAAGGGGACGTGGCATTGGGTCCTTCCAGCTCACTGGGTGGTCAAAGGTTACAGAACGTGGTCATAAAACAGGCAGTATATTGTGCTCTTGAGTTTGGAAATATAAAACAGCCACAGCTTGCTATAAATAGCTCATTTAAATGTAATGAAATTTATTCCATGTTAACACTGGCAAAGCCCTTTGGCATTTATTTATCCATAGAACTTTCAGGCAGAAAACAGTGTTTAAGCAGGTCACCAACAGTCTTCATTAAATGTTGCCCTGCTCTGCCCCAACAAGGGTTAATCAGGAGTAAACCTTTCCAGATGGCAACCATAGATGTTTTTTCATGTTTGAAAGAGTTTCTCAGTGACCTCAGGGACAAGTTAATGCTCCTCTACTGGTGATGCACTCACCAGCTCCAGAAATGTTTTTTTTTTCTCCAAAACTTGCTTTTTACCAGGCTTGGAGGAGAATATTCTCAGAGAAAGCAGGCTGTCTCCTTTAAGTCTTATATAACTTACTGTTTCAAATCCTAGAGCAGAGCTCAAAGTGCCAGCACAGAAACCAAAACATTTTTAATTCACAGTCCAACAGTCAGCGTTTGTCAAAAGTCAACTCCTCTCAAAAAAATTCTCAGCCAAGAAGATCTTTCGCAGGCAGTGCATGGGCAGGACCCAGGGAGGGAGTATGTTCATGCTGGGAAGCCCCATGAGCGTGCACAAGCCTACAGTCAGGGCTTTTTCACGTCCTTCTATTGCAGGGCTGTGATTATGATTACAATACCCTGCACGGAATTGTTTCTCTGCACCAAAATTAATCTCCAGGGCTGCTGTTAATGGCTTGGTCTTTTGCATTTGTCTCAGAGCAAACAGCATGTTAGTGAGCTTTGTGTGAGCATGAGTGTTGCACATGAGTGGAGTTGCGAAGGACGAGAGCATTGATGTGCCAAATGCACATAAACAGAATATGCATAAAGCAAGTGCAGTTGTTGACAAAAGCTGCTGTGATATAGAATCACAGAATGGTTTGAGCTGGAAGGACCTTAAAGATCATCTCGTCCCAATATCCCAGCCATGGGCGGGGACACCCGGGGAAAGTACAGCTGCTGTCTGTCCCTGTGTGTATTTGTATTGCTGAAACATACATCAAAAAGCCAACAGGGATTGTGATACATTCTACAAGTGGATAATTTTTAACCTGTGGGGCAGCAAGTTGGGTCATACTTCTCATATGTCTTTAAGTCCTAATAATTACAACAGCACAGATTGAAGTCTGTTTTCACTGCTGGTCACAGAAGTTTAAAAACACTGCACCACATTCCTTACCAGCAAGGAATATTGTCTCCATTTCACAAGTTGAGTAATTTATTTGGCCTCCCACAATTAAATAGAAAAGCTAATACTCATGTGGGAAATAAATGTGTCCTCTGAAACTCAGCCTAGCACCTTTTCTTACTGCAGTTCCCTTTTAGTCGCTTCTTGTCTTGGTATTAAAACTCAAGTTGATCAGGCATGAACTTTTTACCAAGTGATTCATATCACTCCATAAAAGTATCCTTTTTCCTCTCATTGATTACCTCAGCAGTACAAATATTAGCTTTACCATCAGCGTTTCTATGTTTGTACCTCAATTACTGTTTTTTAAAAAGGTTGATTACTGTTTTAATGTGATTGTTACCGAGTGGCCTTTGCATAATGGCCCAGCTCACTGATATTTCCTTCCTAATGATTACCCTTGCAAAAGTTGATTTTTAATTGCCTTTTTGTGCAGCCTGTTGATTCCATATCTTAATTTTTTTTATTATTACATTGGTTGTTTTATGTCAAATGTTTGGAAAAGTCTATGTCAAAAGAATAATTTTATTATTATTTGTCCAGGAAGGATCTCAAGCTAACTGCAGTTTATCTTCCCCACTGTCATAATTTCTACCTTACAAATATTGTAATTACATTAGTTGAGCTTACCAGTTTTCAAAGCATTGTTAAAAATTAACCTTACTGTTTTCTCTAAGCTTCCATCTTTAAATTGCATGGACCCACTGCATTGCAAATGCTTATTAGCAGATAGAGCCACATAATGTTGTTTCTTGTCAGTGACCACAATCTGTCCTTTCCATCTGCTGCATCATATGGGATAGATACTTCCTTCTTCTTTCTTCCTCCTTCCTCTTGGAGGACTGACTGTTAACATGTTTGCTTTTCACACACCTCTTTATGACTTTACTGTTTTTTTTCTTGATGTTTTATGAATGTTAGATATTCATAGTTCTATATTCCTTGCAGTTTATGTTAATTTCTGTTAAATTTAGTTTTTCCCATTCTATTTTATTTTCCAAGTAATTGTACTGACACATTCTTGTCTTCTTTAATCAAAAATGCTTTATGACCTACGTAATGTTTCTGTGTTTATAAAATAGTGTTCATGAGCAAGCCCCAGTTTTCACTAAGTTGTACTGCTTTGAAATTTGCTTCCCAGTTGCTGTTCCCCTGGTTGCTTTAGGCTTCAGGAAACAGGCTTCTCTGAAGTCCAAGATACACATCACTGGTTAGTGTTTCTTTCTCTTGGCTCAGAGGAATTGTAATCAAATTGTGAGGGCAGATACCAAGGCAACCATTAGTTTTAAGTCAGAAATTAATTCTCCTTTAACCATCAGAATGGTATCTAGTGCTGAATTCCAAACTGCACAGTGCTGGAGTATCCTTAGTTGTTTTTCAGAAACTATGAAGAAGACTACAATGCATCCAGAAAATGGCCAAGTCCTTTGGGCAGTTTCTATACTCAAGGGTGCAGACAGATATTTGAAAACCCTTAGCCCACTCACCTTTAGTTAGGTTTAATGTTCTGCAGTGATCACCCTAGTTGAGATGTCTGCTTGGCATTTAAATCCCCAGCTGCTTGAGGACTTCAGATTCCAAATTGCCAGATACTGAACTGTGTAGTTTTGTTCTTGAGGTAAAAGTGTCATAACCTTGCTGTTTTTCCTCTTCATTCCTTGTAACATTTTCCTGTGTTTCAGCCTATCCAACCCAATCTCATTAGGGCCTTCTGCTTAACTGGTAGGTAATAAATTCTTTGTTTCTCAAATGCAATACTTTTAGTTTAGTTNNNCTCCATTTCATAGAGCACAGCTTTGTAAGCTTGGTTGGTTTGCTTGTTTTTCAGATCTTTGCATTTTTAGCACTGATGTGTCTCATCCTAGCGATTGGCAATGGCATCTGGGAGCATGATAAGGGCTACTACTTCCAGGTCTATCTGCCCTGGGCAGAAGGTGTCAACTCTGCTTCCTACTCTGGCTTCCTCATGTTCTGGTCATATGTGATCATTCTAAACACAGTGGTACCAATTTCACTCTATGTCAGGTATGTGCCAGAAGCTCCTTTCATGTCTGATCTTAGGAAAGTTTTAGCTTTTGCCTTATCTGGGAGCAGCAGTTTCCCTAAACCCAAGTGCAACACCATTGTGGATCATCGCACACAAACACAACGATGCTTTTCTTATTTTATTGTCTTCAGAGGGCTTTGTCGGGGTTGGAGTGGGGACGGCAGTGAGCCCTGGGAGAGGAGAGGATGATTTTGCAGCTGAAGGGGAGGTGTAGGCATGTAGGATGCTGTAGGAGCAAGGCTGGAGCCCTGCTATGGTAATCATCTTGCTCTTTCCCACTTGCCCTGCCCATCAAAGGGAATGGCCTGTTCTTGAGGTGGCTTTAGGACACCTGCAAGGATTGGATTGCCAGATGAGTAGCTGTGATCACGTTGAAGATCCATAGTATTTGGTGCTATATCAACAGTTTGAGTGTTGCCTCTTCACAGAGAATGTGTTATGTTGGTTATTGCAGATAGGCAAACAGGGATGGCAAGTAGGCAATGTGTCTATGATGCTTCCAAAACCTTGAGGCTGGAGTACAGACTGAGTAGCACATTTTAGTTTGTCATTGCACCTAACTCTTCAGTCAGCTTTGCTGCTGAGACTCTTTTGTGTTGGTAAATAAGAGGAATGAACCCCATTCCTGTCCAGTATGTCACACCAGCAGCAAACTAGAAATTCATGCTGACTGTGAACTGATACTTCTCTTTAGTTGTATTTAGTGATAAAATCACTCACTTGCTATGGAGCTCTGTGTTGTTTGAGACATGGTTGTGCTCATCCCCCAGCACTGGGCTCAGCCCAGCCCAGAGTCATGTTGGAAATGGCACCAAATGAAACCCACTGCTCGTGCCTCTCTTCTCAGTCTGAAAACTTCTGAAACTTTCCAAGTGCATTTATAATATGTGTTTTAAATGAAGGAAAGGAATTTGCTACAACCTTAACAGATTGTATCAGCATCCCTTACCACAAGCCATACAGATGAGTTCAACCTGTCATTACCTTCAAAGTTGTCTTCTAATTACAATCATTAATGGTGGTGCTGAAGATAAAGATCTTGTCCCGTAAACTAATGAATGTTCCGTCACCCTCTCTTTCTATCTCATCAGTGTAGAGATTATACGCTTAGGTAACAGTTTCTACATCGACTGGGACCGTAAAATGTATTATCCACTGAAAGACACGCCGGCTCAGGCTCGAACCACTACACTCAATGAAGAACTGGGGCAGATCAAGTACATCTTCTCAGACAAGACAGGAACTCTCACTCAGAACATCATGTGTTTCAACAAGTGCTCCATCAATGGCAAATCCTATGGTACATTACTTGTTTGTTTTATTCTATGAGTTTTATTTCATTGTATGCCTCCTGGTTTACAAAGACTAAATCTGATATCCAGAAGAGAGTGTCTTGTAAGAAGCTGCAGTGATCAAGTGCAGGGCTGCCTGTCAGAGATGCCGGACTTGCATATCTTAATATAATTTCCTTGTTTCCCTCTTTTTCACACTCTTCTATATCCCTTTTTCTGCCCCACTATCACCCAACCTAAAGAACCAGCACTTTATTACTTTTTTCTCACTGGTCTCAGATTTACTACATCTGTACTCAAATTTGGGTTTTTTTCTGATATCACTACCTAGGTCATTTTTTTATGCTATTATTGACATGGTTGCCCAGTAATTGTTAACTCTGCAAAACAGTACAATTAACACATATAACTAACTCCATCTTAACCACTTATGAAATGAGCCCTCCCTCATGTGTTACCTGCAAATTTTGTCAACTTCTCACTCTGTTGTCTCACACATTCAGCATTTCTCATGTCAAAAGCAGTGATTTTCCACATTTTTCAGGCAGCTGGACTAATCAATGGCCTGGTCTTTGTCTTTAGCCCAGACATGCTTCACCTACTGGAAGAGAGAAAAGTTTATAGGGAGCTGGAAAAGATGGGAAACAAAAGTTATCTCTGTTAGATCCTAGAAGGCATTGATTTAAAAGACTCATTTATTGTATGGGCTCAGATAGTTTTCTTCATACTGCACAGGAGGTGCTAACACCTTGGAAACTGACTAATTGATTAACATCATTAGTTGCCCCAGAGAAATTAATCACTGCTTATTCATAGAGAGATGATTGCTTTGCCTGTGTCAGACCTGTTGATACACTAGTGTGCCAGAAAGCTTGCCTTCTTTCTCAGTGCTATCAGCTGACTTAATAAAAGAAGATATCTCTTCCTATAAATCTGGTTTTGTGTATATTTGGAGACCACCACGTCTCAAACACTGCTACTGTGATAGCTAACATTAATACTGCTAAACAGTTTGAAATCTCTTCCATCATGTCTCCTCAGTTGATCTTTCCAAGGTGGATGTCACCACTAACACGGATACAGGTTATGGGGTCAAGAAGTGAATGGGAAATATGCGGAAAGAAGGCAAACAGTCTGTTGCATATGGTTTTCAAAATGCTTAGATTTTTCCTAAGACTGTACTTCTCTGGATTTGCTGCTCAGGGGCGTTTGGCAAAGCCATGCAAGAAAGGATGATTTAGAGTCTGGTGTCAGGAAAGGTACTCTGGAGGTTTAAAGGAAGGAGATGATGTGCAGGTCTCAGGAGACATGGCATCTAAGTTTCTTCTGCACTCTTAAGGTGTTTAAGAAGGCACACCAGCACTGCAATTAATTTTGGTCACATTTGAGACTGCTGGTGCAGATACGAGTCTATAATTCATGTAATTTATTGCATTTCACTCTTATTTCAATTAAGTATTGGGACTCACTAGGCACAGTCCTGACCTTCAAAGTGAAACTTTCCTTCAGGCAGAAGTTTTAATAGTGTTTCCTGAAGGTGAGATGTCTTCTATTCCTGTGACTATGTCATCAGTTCAGGGAAAATCAGTAGAGCAGCCTTGCTACCTAGGCTTGGGAAGAATGGGTTTTGAAAACTCTTTGAAAACTCTTTTTCTATGGGTGTCCAGGGACTGTTGCAAATCAGGTAGGATCCAGGAGCTGGGTTTGTCTCAAATTCAAAATGAAAGGTACAAGAGAAGTCATCCCCTGAAAGCACTTTTGTTTCCTACCTAGCACTAAGTTCTCTCTGGGTTCAGCTTGAGCCAAGTGTTCTTTACTGAAACAACAGTCATTTTTATGGTAATTGCTTTGTGTCAGTCTTTGGATTTTGTCATGGATTAATGTAGTAACTGCTTGATATGTATCATCAGTCTCCAGTGCCCATGTCAAGATATTTGTGCTTACTGAAACTTTTTCAATAGATACTAGCTTAGAAACATTTTAAGCAATTTTCGTGGTGTAGAGCAGCTCAAATACTGCATTTGCGACTATAACCCTGGTCTTTCTTGCTTGCAGGAGATGTGTATGATATATCTGGACAAAGGGTAGAAATAAATGAGGTAAGTGCCTAAGTGCTATCAGGATCTGTGCTTCCAGTGAACCTGGCCAAGTCCCAGTGGACATGACCCACAAAAGCATAGCTCATGCTCTTGACTCTGCATAATCTGATGCTCTTAATACTGCTAACAGTGATGTGTGTTCCTCTGAATGTCAGAGAATTGCCAGAGTTACATTCCTTTCCAGTAAGTCTGGCTTAAAACCTGCAGGTTGGGAACAGCCTGCTCTGTTCCAGGGAGACCCCTCTGACCTGTTTCCTCTGCTTCATGTGATATCCCAGTGCATGCACAGCTCCTCTTGAATATTTGGCCACATATACTTGGCCAAGTATTGGCCCAGTTTGTTGAAACTTGGACACTGGTGAATTTTATTAACCTCGGCAGTTAATAAAAGTTTTGGTGGGGAATCAGTGAATTCAGTTCATACAAGTAAGAAGGTCACTTGTTCCTCTTATGTCTGGACTTTGGAAAGTGTGAAAACATGTGACTTCTACATTTGTCTTTAACCTCTGCTTGCTGGCACAAACACACATTTTTATTTCTGAAAGATCTGAAACTACATGCAGTAATCCAAATAACAAACAGCAAGATGATGATGAAAATCTCGCTCCTCATTCCAATCATTCCTTCTTGGGCCATTTAGAACTTAAACTACCCATTGAAACTGTCTCTCTGTGCTGAGTGCTGTGTCTCCAAGCCTTGTTGGGGACACATGCTGGACTCCTGCCCATTGCCCACTGCACCCCCCCGTGACACTCTCTGCTGCCCACACATCCAGGATGTTGCTGTGCCTGGACCTTGCTGCACAGATGAGTGTGGGAGGTGTGGGTCCATGCTAAGTGCTAGATGTCACTGTGCAGAGGTCAGAAGGACGACTCCCATCCTGGAAACTCTGAGCTCATCAGGGATGGGACGAGAGTCAGAATTGTCCCAGGCTGGCTTGGCAGTGCATTCCTCCATGACACATCATGCTGTGAGCCTTTGGCCATTTCTCCAGCATGTTCCACTCTGCTCAAGACTCCTTGTCCTTTGACAAAATGGGCAGTGCCCATGGAGTTTAACCTTTACATCACTTGTCTGTTCTATTTTTTCCATATCAGGACTTTGTCTTGCTTTGGGAGAACAGGGTGGAGAAGGCAGCCTTTTGAATTGTTTTAAGTTGGGCTCCCACATTCCACTATCACAGACAGCCTTTGACATCAGGAGCACGATGCCTCCAAGCGGGCATGTGTTGAAGGCAGGCACTTTGCTGTAGAAATCCATTGGCAGGGATCCTGTAGGAACATTAGCTGCCATTCAGAGAGTCAGTTTAGCTCACTGGTTCTCAGCCTGCATGCTGCTCTGAAAGGCATATTTGGTGCCTGTCCTGTCCTATAATTGAATAACTCTCACGACCTCCCACTTACTTAGACCCACCAGTCTCTGTCATGAGCAGCCCTGCAGGACAGATCCTTTGCAAACGTGAGGAGGAGAGAGGGGCTGTGTTGGGCAGGCTTTGGTGTACAGGCATATAGAGCTCCACAAATAATACTGAGCCATGTTTTTGCAGAACACAGAGAAGGTTGATTTCTCATACAACCTGTTAGCCGACCCAAAGTTTGCGTTCTATGACCACAGCCTGGTTGAAGCTGTGAAGCTGAATGATGTCCCGACACACAGGTTCTTCCGGCTGCTCTCACTTTGTCACACAGTGATGCCAGAAGAGAAGAAGGAAGGTGAGGACTGTTGAACGTGCCCCACTGAGTGGTTCTGTTCCCTCATACCACAGTATGTCTTCTCTCCACAGAAGCTGTTATTGATTCTTTTGCCTCCCTGGTGATTTTCTGTAGTGTATGACTACACATAAAACAATGTCTTTGGAGATGCCACATGGGAAGAGAAAGGACCAGGGCCTCCACTCCCTGTGTGTTCCTATGGTGGAGCTGACACTACTGCAAACACCACATCTCTGGAGTGCGGAAATTGCAGGTGCCACAGCTTGCCTGAGGTGGCAGATGCTTGCCCCACTCTTTCTCTGCTCTGCTCCTAGTCCCATAAAGTAAAGAACATAGAGCACCTATCCACTGGAGGCTCATTAGCTCCTCTCATCCAGTGTTCCCACAGGTACTGAGTCAGCCTCCTCAAATCCCAGACAGTATGAAAGCCATGTTTTCAGGGCTAGAACTGTTAACTGACTAATAGAAGTTGAAAATACATGCAGGTATAACTAGACAGGGTTAAACCCAAGGAACTTGTCCTCTCAGTGAGGTCTGTTAGACTCCAAAACAATCTAGGGTAGCTCTTGCAGTGTCCTGGAGGATGGGTTGGTGGGACTTGATGGAGAAGTGTGGACATAAGATGCTTTTCAGTGCTGCACCTCTATGAATAGACAGAAAAGCAAAGGGATAACTGCTATATAGTGTCTTTTGTCTTTGATTTTGTATTCATTTAGCTCAGAAAAAAGGCAAAAGATACATTACATTTTTTTTCCCTTTCGTGTCAGGTAACTTGGTGTATCAGGCCCAATCTCTTTTTCTTTCACGTCAGGTAACTTGGTGTATCAGGCTCAGTCTCCTGATGAGGGAGCCCTTGTCACTGCTGCCAGAAACTTTGGATTTGTGTTCCGGGCTCGCACACCGGAGACCATCACCGTCGTGGAAATGGGAGAAACAAAAGTCTACAAACTTCTGGCTATTCTTGATTTCAACAATGTTCGCAAGCGAATGTCTGTGATTGGTATGTTCCCTTTGCCCTTTTCTTTCCTACGTGGCTTTTTAGGCTCTGAATATGTCCCTCATTCTGCTATGATACCTTTTTCTAGGAAACCTCCTTTGCAGTGGTCTCTGAATAACATAACATTCACTTTCGAGGGATTGAGAAGGGCTGCCTTGGCTTTTCCATTACAGAGCAATAGTGCTAGAAAAATACTTAACATAGGCAGGTGGGAGAACATCTCAACATCTGGATGACAGCGATGCACCAGCTTTCTGAAGACACTAAGCTTTTTACATGTGTTACTTCCCTCCTTACAACGCAGGAAAGGCCTTCCTTCCAATCAGCTTTAAAATTACCAGTGAAATCTGAGGACGTGGGAAAGGAGAAAGCAAGAATTAACTGAGTAACCCACTTTCCCAAACAGAAAATGCAGAAGTTATTCAAGAAACTTTCCGTAGCCTTTATTAACCGTCCAACACAGTTATTTCAGGAATTGGAATATCGTAGTTACAGTCTACTGGTAGATTAAATAGGAGCAGTAGGACCAGTTCCCTAAAAAAACCCTGTTATTTACTTTTGAATGCAGATGTGCTGCCTGAAGTGATGCCTGTAGGAACAACTTAGTCCAAAGGAGTGTCTGCTCAGACTAATGCAGTCTGGGTACAGTTGCTGTGCTGCTACTGCTAAGGTGGGGAGTAGTCGCACTATCTTCAGTTCTAAGCAGAGATTGTGTTGATTCCTGGGAGTTTGCCAAAACCTGGTGGAGTTCAGACACCTCTAGAAACTTTTCTGTGTTTAGGTGGAAGGGTTGTGTGTCCCAAAAGCCTCAACCTGAGACTTGTAGCATTTTTTTTTCCTCTCTCGTAGTGCAGAGTCCAGAAGGTGATTTGACTTTGTACTGCAAGGGGGCTGACACCATTCTTTATGAACTGCTTAACTCATCCTGCGACTCTCTCAAAGAGAAGACCACAGAACACCTGAATGTAAGTGTTTCCTTCTTAACAACATCTCTGCATTTGATACTTTCCTTTTCTCCAGGATGGAAGCATATTTTGCATTGAGACAAAAAAACAGATATGGCACCGAAGCACCAATTTTTTAGTTATGGAATGGAGAGGGAAATAAATTTATACAGCCTTATGTCTCTTCTTCCAGGTCATAAAAGGACATACTGACTAGGCAGCAAGTAAAAAGCATTGCTCAAGCTTGTGGTCTTTTATATTGTTGATGGTGTGCAGTGAAAGGTTGTTACTCATATAAGGGGATGTTTTACTCAATATTTACTCTCCTTTGAGATTTCAGATCCAGCTGTTATGTTGCAGGACACAAGCAAACAGAGAGTTTTGCTTTGCTTTGGAGTTGTGTAATAGCAAAAACATCTCTTTTCACTACCTGGTGGAACCAGAGAAAGTTACTGGCAAAGGAGAGGGCAGAACAGAGCTGTGGATGTGGCCTGTTCCTGATGCACCTTTACTTCAAGCCTGGAGGAAGACCTCCGTTTTCACAAACATATCTCTGCTATTCCACCAAACACTGAACTCCATACTGTTCATCATAAAACACAGTTATGTGGACTTGCTGAGGTGCTGTGACTAGTTGTGCTCATGCTGTGCATTTCAGCCAGAATTTGTACTACAAAAATATTGAGCTCAGGTCCAAAATTCAAGGCTTGTTCAAGATTTATTTACGTGTCACTATTCTGGACTTTTTGTTGAGAAATAAGCCTGAGAAACGATTGTCTGGTTACTGTAAATCTTGGGAGCCAGAAAGTAGAAAAAAGGTCTTTGTAAGGACCCTGAATGACAATGACAAGTTGTCTGGAATTAGTTTTTAAAAGTAACCCAAGTTTTGTGGTCTAGGGATTTTTTTTCACCTTTCCTCTGCAAACTTTAGGCAAGATGGTTTTTACAGTCTGCTTTCTGAGAGTCCTTTGTAAGCCCAGGTAACCAGACTGTTCTTCTTTGACATTTCTGTCTCACCACTGTCTTACAGGAGTTTGCTGGAGAAGGTCTGAGGACACTTGTGGTGGCCTATAAAAACTTGGAGAAAGACTATTTCGAGGATTGGATCAGGCGCCACCATGAAGCAAGCACTGCCTTGGAAGGACGGGAAGATAAACTTTCCGAGTTATATGAAGAGATTGAAAAAGATCTGGTGGTTGGTACTTTAAGGAATCTGGGCCAAGCTCTGGGGGAGGCAGCGAGGATGGTGGTTTGTCAATAAACAGCTCAGTATGACTTCAGTAAACATTTCTCTGCAAACAGCTCAGTGGGTTGTGTGACAGGAGCAGTTCAGAACGTGGCACTCCTGGCTGTTCACTGGCACCTCCGTCGGGAGCCCCTAACTGGGGTGTCAGCCACCAGTGCAGGAGAATGGTTTTATTTTAACTCATGTGGGTGTCAGAGTAGCTTACTCGTGATGAAATGACATGCCAGAGCCTGCAGGAGATGACGTGGACACAAATATTTCATAGCTGTTCTTTGTATGTGCAAATGGCTCATCTATTTATTTTCCAGTCTCTGAAATGGCAGGCATTGAATAATCCCCAGTGCCCCTCGGTTTCAGAGAGTGTCTCCTTTGTTCTTGCAGCCCTGGGCAGGAGGGGTAGATGATGTCCATAAACATGTTTATGTCAATTTGAAATAGAGCTAAACTGTGATCTTCCAGTCATTCTTCCCTCCCTGTGTTGTTACAGTTTTTAAATGCCCTGGGGGATCTGCCTGTGTTTTAGGGCCATGAATAATGGATTAAAAGGCTGTATGGGATCTGAGGAGAAGCAATTCAGCTTTTGCACTTGCAGCAGTGCTTTCCTGAAATCTGTGAAATCCTGGGAGACACACCCTTTCTCCTTCCATTAGCTCTATGTTCAGGATGCCACAGGACCCAGGGAAGAAACAAGTGTGAGCCAAGGAGATGCTGGCCTCTGAAAGTTGCATAGCCCAGGGGGCAGAACCTACTGCCCTTCTGGGTATCAATGGAATAGTGGAAAATAGGTCTCAATGGAATAGTGAAAAATGCCCAGAAAAACTGTGTAACTGTTCTGTGGGTCATGTTCAAAGGAGGGAAGACACGGAGGTTTAGGGGCTGGAGTGTCCAGCTGCTTTGCAAGAAAGGGTTGTGAAACTCATGGCCTGAGGAGGGAAAAGACCAGCAGGAAGAAGTGTGGCTCAGAATAAAACATTGTTTACATGAGACCCTTCACTGTACAGGAGTGACTTTACTTCCCAAAGACTCTGTGGAGAGAGCAGGGTGTGAGTCTAGAGCCTGGCTTGTGAGAGTCAGAGTCAGCGAGGACATAGATGGGTCTTGTGGAGATGCAGAGGAATGCCAAGTGTCATGGTCTGGTTGATGAGCAAGAGCAGAAGTCCCTTGTGTGGCAGGCTTCTGCTAGGGGCCCCTAGAGGGGTAAGGATATAAGGACAGAAGAGATGGAACATGGATAGATTCAGAGAATGATAGTAAAATAGTGTTTTTCATTGATTGACCTGAAAACTAAGGAAGACCTACAGTCAAGAAGGTATCATGGCTTTCTCTCCAGCTGTTCTTATACCAGATCATGGACAAGACAGGCAAAGGCCCATTAATAATGCTCCTGCAGCTCCACAAAGACAATGGCAGTAGGGAAAGGAAGCCCTTGTTCTCTCTTCCTGGGCACATTTGTTATCAGTGTCCATCTTTGGGCTTCCAGCTCTGACTCAGGCTGCCAAGGATGAGCTGGTGCTTTGAGGAGGTGGCTTTGTAAGCCAAAGCATTTAATTTCTCTCTAGCTGGATCAGGGACTGCTGTAAAATGGGGACTCTACAATTTTGAGGACCCTATAGAGAAGTTCCATCAGAGCTGTTTTCTACACTGATAACACTCATAGCTGATGCATGATGGACATCCCAGGGTAGCATAAGGGATCTTGGGCTTAAAGCCAACCTCTGAATTTAGTCTCCCAACAGCAGGATGTAGGTGGTAGCAGATGCTGTCTAAACCTGAGGTAACAGTGAAATCTTCTTGTCCCTTTGACAAGAGGTTAAAGACACCAACTATCTCCAAAATGCAGAAAACCCCAATAACTTTAAAATAATGAAGGTTTGTGTTCTGAGCAGTCTGTGGTTTAAGTGTGTGACAGTGTCAAGCAGCGGTGAGGACAGGTCTGTTAAGGGCACAGATGTTTAGCAGCCATGTGACAGCTGTGGTACAATATATCTGGCAGCAAGCTCCACGCAAGAGGATGCGTGTGGAGGTCTAGGGGCATGGATTCACAGCTGTCTTTGTCTCTCTGTTAAAGCTCTATCTGCTGTGAAGAGAACACGTGGAAGAATACTGACCTGTAGGTCTGCAAACATTCTGGCAAATAATTTCCTGTATTTTCATAATCCTTCAGAACCCAGGGGATTAGAGACCAGAACATCTGCAGGATCAGGGCTATGCTCTGTAGTCTAAATTTGCTGGGGAAGAATGAAAATCAGTACAACCTTATTCCTGGATTTCCTTTGTGTTTGCTTGAGTAATTACCTCTAAGTCAAATGCTTTCTCCTTTGCTAGCAGTGGGAGAACTTACCAGTTCCCTGTTATTTTCTGTCAAGTTGTTAGGTGCCACAGCGATTGAGGACAAGCTACAAGATGGAGTCCCACAGACAATTGAGACACTTGCCAAAGCCAACATCAAGATATGGGTTCTCACTGGAGATAAGCAAGGTAAAGGCAGTACAGCTTTGTATGCTTCTCTTCTCCCCCCCTGGTGGGATGGTTCTGATAAGAGCTACATCTTTATTCTTCCTTTAAAACTGCATGGAAGACAAACTTACAGGGCTTTGCTTCATTGCCAGCTAACTGGAATTAGACTAGATAACTGTAGTTAGTGCCTGTCCTTACATTCTCTTCTGAGGCTAGAAGCAGGGTGAAGGCAGCATCCTTTGCCTTCAAAGAGGTGACAGTAAGCATCCCATCATCCCTGACAATGAAAAGGTGTCACTTTAATACAGTTGACCATCCCAGTGAAGAAGTTGGAAAAGCTCATCCTGCTTTCTGGTACCTTTAATGTCAAAGTGGATGTTGGGAATGTTTCAGTTTGGTCCTGGCTTTAATGATCTGGAATAGAAAGGGAGGAAACCTACGCTTTCGGAGTTGGAAAGAATGACAAATAGACTTTAGTGAATTCTTCTGGAGAAACCATAACTTCACTGAAACAATGGTGGTTCAGAGGGTGTTTGCAAATAATTTCATCCAAGAAATGAGCAGACAATTTTTGAGAAAAATGGAACATTTTATTTTGTCATGTTCCAAATACAATAGTTTTGCTATGAAACACCTAAATATGTTTTTCAGAATTAACAAAATGCCTTCATATTCTTCTTCAGAGCTATGGTTTGGGGCTTTTCTCGAAGCAGGGAGAGGGAAAGCTAAAAATCCTGGAAAAAAACTTTTGAATCAGCTTGAAATGTTTTTTGTTGCTCCAAGTATTTTGGCCAAATGGTGTTTTAAGCTTTTTCATTTTGGCAGAATTACTTTTTTTCTGTAGCCTTGTGAAGCCCACTTAGGGGAGATTTGCTATTACATCCATCAAAGTAACTCTCCTGGCTCTCATACTGTTGACTCTGAAAGGCTCTGAGCTTTTCTGAGTCAGAAAGAGAGCTTTTGTCATGTGTGTAAAAAGGCCACAGAAGGGGGTGAACCTGGGGCTGCTGAGATGAGTCATCTTCCTTGTTTCTCTTTCCCAGAGACAGCAGTGAATATTGGTTACTCCTGCAACTTGCTGAATGATGACATGGAAGATGTTTTCATTATTGATGGCAGCACATCTGATGACGTCCTGAATGAGCTGAGGTAAATGGCTGAAACACACTGTTTCACTGCTGTGCACTAACACTGTTTGTGTTTTGTATCATGCCACTTTCTTTCCTGTCAGCCCTACTTGTTGCATTTCATTCAGGGACCTTAGATAAGGGCTGGCTCCCTGGAAGATCCAGCAGCTAAATACTCTGAGAGTAGATGCTGAAGCTTCTTGATCCAAGAGGTCAAATTAAATAAGTGTATAAGAAAGCAGAGTCACACAGGCATTATCAGCTGACATTCACCAAGAAGTGTTCTTGAGCCACAAAGGCTTTGGCTTCAGGAGTGAGCCATGCTGTTGCTCTGCTGTTACTGCCATTTATTCAAATTGCTGTCCTTTGTCTGGATGTGCTCTTTGTCTGGCAGTATCCAAGAACCCAGCTTCTTCCCTCACCTTCTCTGTGGACACAAGTTCTTAGGTATAGGTGGCAAATAGGTAAGGTTTTCAGTCCTTTTCTGTTGACACACATGGTTGCCAGACAATATGCTCAGAAAGTTGGATGCCCTTTGGGATACCATCCTTCAAGGCACTCAGATGGTTTGTTTGACTTTAAATCAGCAAAAGTTTAGCAACACTTGTTAGAGTTTCAGAAGCATGTGGATTATCTGCGCAAATGGCATCAGTGAAACAATGCATGTTGTTGTAGGGATACAGGGACATTGAAATGAACTATCAGAGGGAAGCATCAGTTTTTAATTTTCATAAAGTTGCATTATCAAAACATATATATACGTTACAAGATTTTCGCTATTAAGCTGGATTTATTTTTTTTCTTTTTTTTTAAGGAATGCAAGGAAAAAGATGAAGCCAGACTCCTTTCTCGATAGTGATGAAATCAACATTCAGTTTGAAAAATCTTCAAAAAAACCAAAAATTATACCTGATGAGCAAGCAAATGGGGTGTATGGTCTGGTTATCACTGGCCACAGCTTGGTAAGGAAGGTTCAGAGCCTTGTTAGGAATGATTTCACTGAAGAACTTACTGGAAGACATACTGAAAGTTTGACAAATGTTTTAAAAATGTAACTCTAGAGGACAGAAATATTTTTTCCCTAATTGAGGATTAGGTTCAGTGGTTATCTGAGACATCAAAGGTGACAGACAAAGTTTCAGAAGACTAGAACAAGGAAGAATTGGCCCTGATCTTTGGTGAACAAGAGGGGTAGAGTAGATGGATAAATATTAATTTCTGGAAAGATAATAGAAAAACAACCAGGCAGTTTGTGCATGCAGCAAGAAGATAACATCAGATATGGGTTTAAAGTATGCCAAGAACATATTCTTCTAAATATATCTGGAAACAGGTAGGCTTAATAGATAGGATATAGATCTTCCAATCTAAGAAATAAATTGTGTGATGCTCTCTCCCATGATGTTCTTCCACATGAACTGAAATAATATGCTCTAAATGAAATTGTTAAGTGACAGATGCAAGACTGCTTGGACAGTTTGGCTCTTAAGGGCTCAACGTTGATCTAAAACAAGTTGACTATCATCTTAGACAGTCTGGTTTGTCCCACATCTGTTTGATGCCCAGTGTTTGCATTAACTGCTTAAAAAGAGAGTAGGTAACACCAGGCTGGGAGAGAGTACAAAGAAAACTAAGAGTAGCTATGCTTGATCTGGAAGGCATAGAGGAATACTGAAAGAGTTAAAATTTCTGAGCCTGGAGAATACTAATCAATCTTGGTGATACTCTTCAAATAATAACAGGTAAACAAAGTAATGGACTTAAACTGAGATAAGAGAGTTCTGGGTGAAATGTCTGGTGAGAATACTGAAGCCCTGGAATAGATTTTCCATACTTCAGAATTTTTTAGAACAAGTTAGAGGAAAAAACGATTTAGATCAATTTAAACCTGTGTGGGAGGAGGGCTTAGTTTATATGAGGTTTATTCATCAGTTGTATTTTACTTTGCCAGATCTCAGCAAAAGCAAATAGGCAGATGTGGAAGGTACTGGGAGTACTGTCTCTCAGAACTTCTGTTCCCTGTGATTGCTACCTCTCTTGATGGCAGTCCAGGAAATTTCACTCCCGGGTCTACACCAGCCCAACAGATTACTAATTAAAAGATCTCACCTTGCTCTATTTTCGGCTTGTGTGGCTCCCCAGGAAAGTGGTCACAGCACCAAGGCTGACAGAGTTCAAGAGATACTTGGATGATACTCTCTGGCACATGATGAGTCTCTTGGGGATGGTCCTGGACTTGGACTCAATGATCCTTGTGGGTCCCTTCCAACTCAGCATATTCTGTGATTCTGTGGCTCCATATACAGACCCTGAACACTTTCAGACACTGTCTATGTTGTTAAGTACCCTTCTTCCCTCTTTTACATTCAGTCCTTCTTTAACTCCAGGGCCATAGTCCCCTTTAGATCCCCACTGCAAAGCAGACAAGAGCTCTTTCAGGTTTGGTACATCTGCATTGGATGGGCATCAGCTGCAAGCCCCTGCTGTTCATACTCCATCCCACAGCCACTCACACCCTGAGTGCTGTGCCATCAAAACACCACTGGCAGCAGTGACAATGCTTTCTTTTTGTTCCTGGAAAACCATACGCTCACCCACACTCTGGCACACCGAAATTCAGATTGGGGCTGTGTGGGAGCAGCCAGTCCACGCAGGGTGGACACGAGTCTCATCAATATCATGGTTTTTCCCTGGGTGGTGACCACAAGGACAGTGCAGACAAAACTGCATTTATTTATTTATTGATATGAGCCTGAACAATGGTCATAGTGCTGATACTGTCCCACTCAAACACAGCATGTTCTTAGTGCTGTATCCCTGCATGTGGCTGGGATGGCAGCACTGGGACTGTGCATTCATCTGGTATTGCTTGAACAAAGCAAGTGAACAGAAACATGTCAGTATCTGTAATGGCATCATCCTACCATTTGATTTGTGTGCAGTAGTACCATTTATTTGTGATGTGATAACATTTTGCTGGTGCTGTGCAGTCAGGGTGTTGAGTCAAAAGCCATCTCTGTGCTGACCAGTGGTACTAAAGCTAAACATGAGAAGGTCTCTTGTTGGGCAAGCCTGCTACCACTGACAGAGAGGCACTGGTGACTCACAGCTCTGTGTCAAAAAGAAAGGATATGGGGCCTAAGGAATGTCTGTCTTACTCAGAAAGAGCAGTGGGCTTGCTGTAATGGCTCTGAGGAGGAGTGAGTCCTGCTGTGCATGTCTGCTAAAAAGAGACAACAAAGAACTGAGCCAAAAAGCATGAGCTGAAAAAAAATATGAAAGGATAACTGCTTCCTCCTCTTCATGGAGAGCTGGAGGGTTGACTAGACATCCAATTATCTCTGTACTTCCTGAATAGAAATAACACATCTGACTGATGTAAAAGATCAGCTCTCAGAGCAAGCAGCCTTCTCCCTAGCTTTGTGTTTTGCTTTGTCATACTCACCTGAGCTTAACTTTTTTCACATTTTGATTTTTTTTTTTAATTAAGCA
This sequence comes from Anabacerthia variegaticeps, assembly GCA_035583185.1. NCBI lineage: Eukaryota > Metazoa > Chordata > Aves > Passeriformes > Furnariidae > Anabacerthia > Anabacerthia variegaticeps. Next base: position 62,690,503 of record JAWWEW010000088.1, on the reverse strand, counting down.
GTCCTAAATTGAAATATTTCCTATTTACACCGTAGATCTCCCAGAGCTTAAACAGTAATCCAAGAGGGATGAGCAGAGACTCTCTTGCATGGAGATACACAAGGTTGTCTCAGGCCCTACAGCAGCAGCTTGATTAATTTAGTTCTCCTGGTGTTTGACACTTCTGCCACTCTGCCAGGTTGCACCAGCCAGAGCAGCTGTTGTGCACATCCAGCTGTTGTGCATATATAGCTCTGGTGCATGTCTAGCTGTGAGGCACCCAAGGTGCAAGCTGCTTGACATAATGTGCAGTGCAGATGCTCCCTGCAACTGAGTGGATGGATCCACTTGGGATATCCCATACGTTCCTTCTTTCTGCAGGGAACACCAAGCTCAGTTCTCATTTTCACATTGCTGAATTCTCTTTGTCAGGCCAGGAGTTGCTTCTTGTCAGACCTGAGCACCTTGTTTGGTCCTTTTCAGGCTTATGCACTGGAAGGGAACCTGGAGCTGGAGCTGGTGAGAACTGCCTGCATGTGCAAAGTGGTGATCTGCTGCCGGGTGACTCCCCTGCAGAAAGCCCAGGTGGTGGAGCTGGTGAAGAAGTACAAGAAGGCTGTGACCCTGGCAATTGGAGATGGCGCCAACGATGTCAGCATGATCAAAAGTGAGTGATATCCTCTAGCAGGTGGTGTATTTGCTATCTGAGGTGGGCCAGCAGCGGAAACATGTCTGAGTACCTCCTGTACCATCCTCTTTGTGGAACCAAGTGGCACTGTCCCAAGTTTTGGCAGGTGTCTACAGAGCACTCTCACTGCAGGTTACTCGTGTCTCCTGCCTTCTAGGTCACACTGGAAACTAAGGTTGCACTAAGTGCCTATTTCCTTGTTTCTACCTTAGAAGAGACAAAATGGCTGGACTCCATGATCTTACGGGTCTTTTCTAACCTAAATTATTCTATGATTCTATAAAAAGCCCACCCAGGCTGTGATGCATCCATCTGTGTGTCTGCATGGCCACCATCATAAGGGCAATGTATATAACAAACAAGTGTGTTTTATAGAGAGCCTGACTGCAAAGCAGAAAGGAAATATTTCTGCCTGTAAATAATACTTGGGGGACAGGGGTGGGGAACTGTTAACATTTGTGTTAGGGCCATTTGTTAATTACCTCCCTTGAGTTATAAATGACGGGCTTCCAGGCTCCTTCATCCTTGAGCATCATTTGATGCTGCATTACCTCAATAAATTTACGAGAAAAATCCCCTAACTAGGTATAATTAAATTAAGATTATTCAGAAGGCCTATTGCTAATCTTCCTTGTGTTAATTTGCAAGAATTGATTAACTGGAGCTTTTTAATTAAGAAAGAAAAGGCTAAGTAGAGAGCTTCAAGGGAGATAAGTCAGGCAGTCAGCAAAGAAAGGGGAAGAAAAGTTAACGTGTACATGATAATTACAAACTAACCCACTCTCCCCACAAAGAGGATTGGGACTCTGGGATTTTATCAATTCACTGTTCTGTGAAAACCTTTGAATCTAACCAACCTCCAGCCATCAAGATTGTTCTGATTAGTTAAAGCTGTATAATTAGCTGTCACATTAAACTTATGTCCATGTTTAATAAACCCAAGTTACTATTAAAAAAGATGTGACTCTTCTATCTAATTATTTGATTGAACTAATAAAGCTCAGGAAATGTAAAAAGGCTGCAGTCTGCCTTGTAGCACAGTGTCTGAGAAATCTAAAAATGGTTTGACGATTTTGCTTTTCTGGGTAATGTTTTAAGGCTGCTGGAAGGATGTGCATGCATGTAAAAGATAAATCACACGTCAATATAAATTAAAATAATTTTTTTCATAACAGCAGCTCTTATGAACAACAGCATTTGTGCCATTGGAAAGCACTCAGAAAGAAAACATAAATTGTCTTTGAACATATAACTTCATCCAAATAATAAAAGCATGGTTATGGGAAATAGATCACACAGCCAAAATAATACTGCTGCCGAAAGAATTAGTGCTCCAAAATATTGCATTTTTTAAAAAAATATCTTTGCATAAGAAGGCTGCGAGGGATTTGACACAGTGTTCCAGTGCAGGGAACTAATTTTAAAAGCGGGGTAATCAAAATTCTCAGTGTAACGATGTGATCAATAACCTTCTTGTTGCAGCTGCCCACATCGGGGTTGGTATCAGTGGCCAGGAGGGGATGCAGGCAGTCTTGTCCAGTGACTTCTCCTTTGCACAGTTCCGGTACCTGCAGCGCCTGCTCTTGGTCCACGGCCGGTGGTCCTACATCCGCATGTGCAAGTTCCTCAAATACTTCTTCTATAAAAACTTTGCCTTCACCTTAGTGCATTTCTGGTATGGATTCTTTTCTGGCTTCTCAGCACAGGTAGGTCCAGCTTCTGTTTTCTCAGGCTCTGGGGAGAAACTAGAGCACCTTCCAGTACCTAAAGGGGCTACTAGACAGCTGTAGAGGAACTTCTTAGCAGGACCTACTGAGGTAGGACAAAGGGCCATGGTTTTGAAGTAAACATAGATTAGACACAAAGAAGAAGTTTTTTACTAAGAAGGTGGTAAAACAATTGCACAGGTTGCCCAGAGAGGTGTGGATGTCCCATTCCTGGAAACATTCAAGGTCAGGTTGGATGGGGCTCTGAGGAACCTGGTCTAGTAACATGTCCCTGCTGATTGCAGGATCCCTTTACAGGTTCCTTCCAAAAACCATTCTATGATTCTGTCTAGCATTTTCAGACAGAATATCTGGAAACACTTTATAAAGAAATAAACTTAAGCCATTCCACACACCTCACTGAATGGACTCACGTCTGTCTTCTTCAGCCATATATAAAAGGTATAAAGCAGATATTGCTCTCTTCATTGTGCTGCTGGTGGAGGGCAGGTGCCTCAAGACACATACAGAATTGTAGAATCGTTAAAGTTCAAAAAGCTCTCTCAACTATTAAGTCAACATTGACATGTTCGCCACTAAACCATGTCCCAAAGTGCCACATCCATGCACGTTTTGAGCACTGACCACCTGTTCAGTGAAGAAGTTTTTCCTAGTATCCAATCTAAACCTTCTGTGGCATTTAGGTGCATTA
>JAWWEW010000088.1:62650061-62687277 GCA_035583185.1 Anabacerthia variegaticeps | reverse complement strand
GTGCATTATGAAGCACATATGTCACTTGCAGGGTTTTCTAAAGTGTTCAAAGTGATTACAACCATCAGCTGATGATACAGGTTACAGTTTGCTGCAGATCTTGCAAGACTTATGCTTGCCCTGTTGGCATATTTGGAGCAAGCAGTTTAACCCTGTGTGTGTGAGCAGCTTGGAAGAGGAACACATCCCCAGTGATAAAACTGGAGTTTGTTCAAGGCAAACCAGCCTCCAACCAAACCCAGCCATGGGGAGTGCAGATAGCCAGGGGCTGAGGGTGGAGGCAGGGCAGGTGCAGGATGGTGCAAAGGGATCCTGTTCTGGCCGCAATCAGCAGTGGGTGCTGAGCAAACTGGGCTGTTTAGGGATGCTGAGCTTGAGTCATCTTAACCCTTTTGTATCAGTAACATCTCAGACCAAGATGTTGCAGCATTTAATTGCATATACTTTCAAAGAAATTGAAAAGATAGCTTTTTGTTAACTATGCTCTGTTATGATTTTTTTCCAGACTGTCTACGATGAGTGGTTCATTACGCTTTACAATTTGGTATATACCTCCCTTCCAGTGCTAGGAATGAGTCTCTTTGATCAGGTACTGTTTCTGTCACCACTTTTGAGGGTTTTTTTCTAGGTGTTTTGTCTTCTGCTTTGACCTGCTCCCATAAAGCAAAACCAGCTGACCTTTTGGCTAGATACTGTAGTAATTCCAGAAATGATGTTCTGCCAGTGAAAACTTAGACCACAAAAAGAAGGATGCACAAGGGAGATGGTGTATGCCCTCGTAGTCATATGGTTTAGGTTTAGGTAGTCCTGTGAGGTGCGAAGAGTTGGATTTGATGATCTTATGTGTGTCTTCCCGCTTAAGATAAATATGATTCCATGATTATCCAGTTTTGGTCTGTGGGTTTCAGTGTGTGATGAGCTTTTTGGGTGAGGCTGCTGCCTACAGTACAAGCTGCCATTGCAGCACTCCCCTGAAGCAGTCATATCCTACTCTGTTCCTGAAGCCTGACAAGTGACTTTCTAATAACCAGACAAAACAATGAATGAACTAGATCTTTGAAGCCAGATTTTCCAGGTTCAGCCTTTCTAGTGAGTTTTTTCTGTGGTAATTTCACACGCACATTTCTACCTCACTGTTACTGCTTGGCAAGACACAGGAGCAATGAAGCTGTTCCTAAATGTATTTTACAAGTTGAATAACTAGGAGCTGGCTACTCTGTTCACAGTGTTCAGCTCTGGACACATAAGGGATCAAAGTAAGACAGCCTTGCCTGTGTGTTGACTCTGGGGAAGTATTTTCCAACCCTTAGCTTCCAGTCAGCTCTCTGGAGAGCACACCATGCAGTCTTCTTTAGATGAAGTGCATATAATTTTTATTTTTTTTCAACAGCTGTCAATTTTTTCTGCACAAGAAAGGTGAAATACAACACTGAAAATATGCCTAAGTGTTGTTGGCATGTGCCATCCTAGTAAGCACAACTAAGTGAATTGTGTGCTAAGCCTTTTCTCACGGAAATGCATGTTACAGGGACATGGCAGCCCTAAGTAGTCCATGTGCTTGGTTGGGTAGCTGCCAGAAAATCTGATTGTCTCCTCTCTACCTTCAGGATGTGGATGATCGTTGGAGCATGTTATTTCCTCAACTATATGTGCCTGGCCAGCAAAACCTCTATTTTAACAAAGTGGTGTTTGTCAAGTGCATGTTGCAAGGGATCTACAGTTCCCTCATCCTCTTCTTCATCCCCTACGGGGCCATGTACAACACAATGAGGAGTGATGGGAAGGCCATTGCTGACTACCAGTCCTTTGCTCTGATGGCCCAGACCTGCTTACTGATTGTGGTGTCTGTACAGGTAAGACATCTCAGGTAGTATTTTTAGGAACTAGTTTTTGTTTCATGATGGCAGCACCTGGAGGGCCACTTGGGGTCTTGGTAGCACTGGATTTGCTGCTGCATCTTGCATTCTTGCAAAAAAAATTACTGCATTCTTGATGCCACATTAATCTTGTTTGTGCAACAGGCAGATTTACATGTTACAAAAGATCAGGGTGACAAGAAAGCAGTGTCTTTGCCTTGGGAAGTTTGCAGTAATAGCAGACAAATCAGTTAAGGGAGGGAGTAGACAATGACTAGTTCTAGCTTTATGGGAAGGGTTTGAAGCACAGGACTGTCTGTCTGCTATCAGTTATTTATAGGTTCTTCATGATGGAACTGTCTATGGAACCTGGCTCATGCATGATGCAGATGCTAGGTCTGCACTTACTGGAAGAAGTAGCTAAGAAAGTAGAAAATTCAGAGGATACTATCAGAAGGAGAGAGATTTCTTTGGAGAAAACCAATCAGTCAGGCTTTCCTAGATAAAAGTTTCTGCTGTCTGCGGTCCTGTAGGCTCCTTCTCCTAAATTTCAATGCTAGATCACAGCTTGGTGAGGCTCATTTGAACTTACTAGGTCCAGCTCTATGGCCCTCAGCATAAGAAGGAGGTGAACGTGTTGAAGCAAGTCTAAAGAAGGGCGAGGGAGATGATCAGAGAGCTGGAGCACCTCTGCCAAGAAGACAGGTTGAGAATGTTAGGATTGTTCAGCCTGGAGAAGAGGAGGCTTCAAGGAGACCTCATTTTGGCTTTCCAGTACTTAAAGGGGGCCCACAGGAAAGTTGGAGGGGGATTTTTTTCTGAGGGCATGTAGTGATAGGACAACAGGGGTGGTGAGGCACTGGAACAGGTTGCCCAGAGAACTTGTGGATGGATGCCCCATCCCTGGGAGTGTTCAAGGCCAGGTTGGATGGGGCTTTGAGCAACCTGGTTTAGTGCAAGGTGCCCCCGTCCATGACAGAGGTTGGAATGAGATGGTCCTTAAGGTCTCTTGATATCCTGTCTTCAGTACTGTCCACTGATGAATGCTTGAGAACAAGGCAACAGCAGGACAAATGTAGTAATGCTTTCCTTGAATAGTTCCTAGCATCCTATCATTTGTGATTTGTTATTTCTTGAGACTTGAATGAATAGCAGTCTTGGAGGAAGATGTACAAAATATAGGACAAGCTCTGTTCAGCACAGATCTGTTAAACAGTGAAGGCATTGACAATACCTGTATTACTCCCTTCTTTCAGATTGGCTTGGACACCTCTTACTGGACAGTTGTGAACCAGTTCTTCATCTGGGGTAGCCTTTCTGTTTATTTTGCTATCACATTCACCATGTATAGTGATGGCATGTACCTGATCTTCACAGCCTCCTTTCCCTTTGTTGGTAAGCCTTGGGAGAAATCTGGATTGCACTCAAAACAAACATTGTGCAGGGCTTAAATCTGTTGAGTATTTCTAAGCATATTTCAGAATATATTGATTGCCCTTTCAACAAGAAATGCCAGGATATTTCTGAGTGTTGCTGGGAATACTCATTTGGAATTCCATCCATCCAGGTGAATGTGTGCCATGGTCACTTCCATGTGTAAGAATAGACATTCCCAGTCATAGGAATAGTCCTTTAAATAAACTTACTGAGCTGGCTGGAATTTTTTTTGCAGCTCATTTATATTTGGGGTCTAGGTATCCAATTCTTAAAGATATCTAGGAACATTTTTTTGGCAGAAGGATATGTGCTTCTTGTAAATAATTTAACATTTTGGTATAGGAAAGCATAGAAGTATGACATCCAGTCAGACATGGGAAAAATGCTGGGTGATTGCGATGACCCTTTGGCCAGGTTAGATGGCAAACTCACAACAACAAAAACATTCCAGTGATGACCAAATCTTTGTAGTTATTCTACATAACAGATTTCTGAGCACACACAAAAAATGATGGATAACATAAAAATGAATCTGTGTCCTGACACTTCGACCAGGAGGAACATGTAAGTTTAGCGAAGTAATTCAGATGTTTTTAAAAGCTTTATGCATCCATAGCCAATATTGATACAACTTTGTTATGAGTCTCTACTTCTGAAATCCCAAAACTTTGTGTTTCAAGTGTCAGATTTTTGTATTAATCAATGCCCTTATTTTTTGATAACTTGTTTAGTAAAACTTGTTCTGCCTATCTTCATTGCAATAGCAAGGGCCTTAGCCAATTTAGAACAGTCTGAGATGCAGGTCAGTTTTTACAACCTATTTTTTAAGTAGATGGTCACATCCAAATTGATATTTTTAACATCAAAAACACTGGGTGAGAGAAGACAGCATGCCTGTTCAGTTTCCAAAAATAGGTGAATGGTTAGACTGGATGATCTTGAAGGTTTTTCCCAACCTTGATGATTCTATGATGATTCTAAGTCACTTGCCAGAGATATATCTATTTGCTGTTCTCTTGTTACTATATTGTCAAATTAGCTATAATGCTAAGAAACACTTAATAAGGTCACTTTTAAGGAAAGTGTTTCTAGTCTGGACTGAGACAACTTGTTTACTTAATTTCAGTGGAATTGTATTACCACAGAATTTGGCCAACTGGAAAGAAAACATTCAGCAACTTTATTGCCAACAACAGCATCATTAAGCCCTGTAATGAGAGTTTTGCAGACTGTTTGTTCTATCTTACATTAATTCAATTTTGGAGAAGCCAGAAGTGAGCACTTTGGTTCCAAAGAAAGTGTTGGTGACACACCAGCACATGGCTGTAGTTCTGCCAATATGCCCATTAGACTAGACTGTCTCTGCAGATACCCAGAGCAACACATGCTCCTCTCATAAAGGGCTGTGATTCCCATTGTCTGCTGGGCAGGCAGAGTCAGAGTAGTGTTCCATATGCTTCAGGAAATGGTACTGGAAAGTAAGAAAGTGGCAGTCCTCCTTTTGCACTAGAGTCTTGGCAAAAGGTGGGAGGGCTGGACTTCTGATAAAGGTCTCCTAAACATTTACATGAATCCTTTGCAGTTATTTGATTCTTTGTAAAGAGAAGAGATTCACTCTGACACCCCTGTCTCTCAGGGTTGTTGCTGCAATCATGTCTGGATGTTGCATTTTTCTTTGCTTGTCTCAGACAGTGACACTGGCATTGCTGTCCTCTCTACAGACAGTGGATTTCGCTGTTGGAGATGGTCTTATATTGTGGTCTGTTTGCCAAGTGCTTTGGAACGAGAGAGCAAGATGTTCAGGTGAATAAGAGGTGCTGCTTTTACTGTTTTAATCATGCTTCTGCATTTCAGGTACGGCTCGAAACACCCTCAGCCAACCAAACGTGTGGCTAGCAATCTTCCTCAGCATCACCCTCTGCGTGCTGCCTGTGGTTGGCTTTCGATTCCTGAAGGCTCAGTTGAGGCCAACTCCCAGTGATAAAGTAAGATAACTTATTAAAACAGAAATCCTGCTTGCTGTGGCCTAGGCTTACCCTGCAGCCATGGGCTTGGCATTGCTTGGAGTGTATGTCCCTGCCTGTGCAAGTGCTGCCATCCGTCTGTCCACTACTCCCTTGAGAAGACGGATTGAATTTGGGGTTTGGCACAGTTCAGACCATCTGCAGCTGGGACCAAGGCTGAGATTATTCAGATGTGGATTAGATTGCTCTGAGGCAGGAAAGCTGCACTATTTTTAGGTGCAGGGGTTAAGCACTGTGGCTCAGTGGCAAAGGAGTGGTGTGTTTCTTCTGCCCTGCTGCTGTGCAGTTTTTAGCCTGGCAGACCACAGCCCTCCACCCGGGCAGACATGTTTGCTGGTTTGTTTTTTTTTAAAAATTATTATTATTATTTCAGAATTAACTTCTTTTGTTAGCCAATGCTTACATGCCCCTTCTGAAACTAGCTGGCCTCTCAGCCCCGGGTATATGAAGATGAGGGCTCTAGGGCAAGGAGAGGCAGAGAGTGATGGAGCGGACAGAGAGCTCATAGCTCACTGCAGCCAGGAAACAGCACACACAGCTCCCTGGGCTTGCTTCCAACCAGAAGCATCTGCTGAATGCTGCTGCCACCTCGTGCTTCCTTTGTCTCCCTACACCGAGCTGCCCAGAACCAGTGTCAGAGCACAGCCCCAAGCTAATGCCCACAGCTGATGTCCTCGCTGGTCATCCTTGGGATGTCTGTGGGGCTCCCCGGGTTCTCTGGGACTGTAGGAGAATGAGTTAGGGGAATTCTCAACCCTTGCAGAGAGGATGCTGGAGAAGAGTGCTTGGTAGGGAGGTCCTTGGGACACAGAGGCAGTTCAGGCGTGTAGAAACGGGCTGAGTTTACCTCTCAGTTGAATAGAAGTCAAACCCCAGTTGTCACCCAGAATCCAAGCCTCAGTGCCGGCGTTGGGCATCTCTCTCTCTAGCACAAAATTACTTTTCTGCCTCCTCTGGGAACTGAATGGTCACAGGAAAGGAATGTTTGGGTTTCCTGCTGTATGGAGTTCTGCAGCTGGCAGTAAATAGATCCGAATTTTAGAGAGGCCAAGTACCAGCCACTAATATTGTGCCAAGCAAGAAGCACAGGAGTCCAGCAGCTGGGGATTCTGCTGATCCACAGACATTCAATCCCAGCCTCCTGCATTAGACAGCCCCTTTCTGAAAAGGTGCTTGACCACAGATTAACTCAGTGGCCACATGGCAGCAGAAAGCCCATGACCTGCAAATAAAGTGCAATATTTATTTCCCTTCCAGAAAGGAGCACAAGAATCTATTGATCCCTGTATATGTTCAATACCAGGTTGTATGTCATGTTGATCAACCTGTCTAGTGGCAGGGGGATTGGAATGAGGTGGTCCTCAAGGTCTCTTCCAACCCAAACCACTCTATGATTCTATAATTCTATTATGATAATCATTCTCATCATAAAAAGCTTTCACCTATTAGAAATCCCCTTAGTAGTCTGTTTTCTCTATTAAATATGACAATTCTTAAATGTGCCTCAGTTGTTTTCTGGACTTTTGACTATGGTCAAGATGACTTTCACATTTTTAGGTGATTTGACTGAAGTGTGTGAACGAGCTGCAGTAATACCCCAACCAGGGCATTACAGAACTGTGAAGAACAATAGACGGAAATCATCCCCTCCCATGACTTACAGATGACACTCCCATTAATGCCTTTTAAAATAAGACTGCTTTTGCCTTTTACCAGGCTGCCACCGGTGCTGCCAGTTCAGTTGCTGCTCTGCATCCCCTCCTGCCATCCCGCTGTTTTGTCAGTCATTGCTGGCTTTGGATTAGCAGCCTTTGTTTCCCTTTCTCTGCTCTTCTTCTGCCGTGCTTGTAAATAATGATGCACTTTCCACTTTTCCCACCTTAATTTCTGTTTTCAGGTCCTGCTCAAGATCAAAGAAGCCAAAAAGCGGCCCCCTCCACCCTCACCCAAGAGACGCCTGCGCCGGACCAGCACCCGCCGCTCTGGCTACGCCTTCTCTCATCAGCATGGCTTTGGAGCACTCATTATGTCTGGGAGAAATATGCGGCCAAAATCACCTTTTGCCACAACAGGAACATTTTCACCAAATAGTGACAAACATAAACACAAAGGACTGTAAAGAAAGAAAAGAAGAAGGGAAAAAAAAAGGAAAAAAATGGGAAAAAGAAAGGGACAAAATTCCCCTGCAAAAATAGCGAAACAAACCAAAGTAAAGGGCTGTCAGGAGAGGACTGAGCCAGTGGTCGCCCAGAGTTATGCCCTCTGGGCTGCCAAAGCGAGGCCTTGGGCCTTTCCTTTCACCCACGTGATCTTCCAATTCCAGCTTCTTTTCCAAAGATGTGTGCTGCTGCCGGGGAAGGTGGGCAGGGTGAATTGGAGCGTGGAGTTGTATGGTATCCCAGAGGGCCTCCGTGGAACAGAAGAGAACGTGCTGCAGGAGGCATCTCCACTCCCCGAGAGTGTTTATAATGCTATTTTTTCCCTCCCTTTAACAACATACCTCAGAACAACAAGAAGTCCAGTCTGAGGGAAAGGCTGAATTGGCAATGTCTTTCTCATTCTTGTGCCTTTGTTTTATTTCATGAATCCACTCTGGACCGTATTACTGGGGTGACAGTATTGACTCCAGGTGTGCCTTAGGTCCAGCCACACAACCCTTGAATCCACAATCTTTGTAATATGTGTAATTTTCTAGCCTTTTGACTGTAATCCACTTTTTCAAGAGATGGCTGGTGCCCAAACACCACGCTTCTCCCACATCTGCCATTGGGAAGTGCTGCAAGCTCAGGCAAACCTTTAGTTGGTCAAGGGGCAAGGAGTTGACACTCATCAGCCTGCCCTATTTTATCTGCATTGCAAATCTACTCCTGCAAAAGATCACTGTCCTCAGAGCCCTCTCAAGTTTTGTAACTGGGCACCAGCCATTTAATTTAAACTTAAAAGGGCAGAAGGTGCTCAGACTTCCATATGGATCAAATAATAAAATCCGGTCCTGAGAAGCCTGTGCCATGGTTAGGGCTCACCTGAGCTGCCAGCACCAGGTATCTCCCCCACCATAACAGACTGAGGTGCACGCACATCTGGCTTGATGGCGGTTACATGAGCAGTATTGGAGGCAGAAATGCTATTTCATGCCTAGCACCTGAAGTAGCCTTTACTCCACTGGTGCTGTGGCTCAGTGTAAGGGAAAAAACTCCCTGCTGGCTCCCTCAACTCTCCCCTGATGAGCAGTGTGGTCAAGATTCAGAGGAACTTAGTGAGGCCTCAGGAGCTGCTGCAGTGTTTCTCTATGCTGGCTCAAATCTTATTTGGGAATGGGTTGTCTGTCAAACATGGGTCGTAGAGAGCTGAAAATCCTACCAGTCTGACTGCCAGCAGAGGGACCTAAAATGCACAGATGCAGCCAAAGTCATGGTGATCTTGAGGCAGTGGGATTTGCTTGCTGTTTTGTTTCACCAGCTCCATGATCAGCCGGGTTACTGGGTGGAAGGCCAGCGTGGCAGCGTGAGAGTTTGTCCTGCCAGCACTGCTGAGCTGTCTAAATGGAGCTTTTTTTTGTGCAGAGGACTAAGCAGCCCTGGCTGGGTTGGGATAATTTTTTTTTTTTCCCTAGCTCCTTTACACAATTAAGACTCCTTCCTCATTTTGAATTGGATTTTTTTGGGCAGTAATCATCGAATATTTATGGGGAGCTCTCTGCTGTGAGTCTCTAAGCTACCAGTGGTGGCAATATATGATGGCAATAGGCCAGCTATGTCCCCATTTCATCTGGTCTGCATGAACACCTTGCTGCCTGTGGTCACAGTTTCAGCAGTTACTGTGCGATTGTTTAAGCTCAAATAGAAGGTTTCATCTCCCTGGGTTTAACTCAACGCAGAAAAAGCTACAGTCTGTTGCACCTGCTGCTTTGGGAGGCTTGTGGCAAACTGTGGTGTTAAATTTCAGCATGGCCAGTGCAAAAGTGGAGCAGGGACTGGATCTGGACTTCAGTGTCCAGGAGCTGCTTGCTGGGGAGGGAGCAAATTCTAATCTGGTGATCTCCCTTGCAAGGAGACACCAAAGTAAAGTGGGAGTCTGCACTCTGGCTGAGGAAACCACTGTGATAGTGAGTACTTGTCACCTCCCTCTGATTTATCATTCACTTTGCAGAGACAATCAGAGACTTTCTAATGAGGATTATGCCTTTCATAGTCAGCCTCCCTGGAGTTGGAGATAAAAGCAGAATTTGTGTAGATAAACAGACATCCCTATGATATCCAGACTGGTCTGTGGTCTGAGAGCCCTACCAAAGCTGTTCCTAGCATGTGATGCAGCAGAATATATTGCAGAGCACCAGAGGCAGACCTTGTGCTGACAGGGCAAGGAAACTCTGACACTGTGCCTCTCTTCTCATACGGTTTACGTGCAAAGCACTCACCTCCTGGCTAAAAGGGGATTTGAAAATGTTGGATACGACATGTAGGGGATAATAAAGCTGTTGGTGAGCTTGCACCAGATATAATTATGTCAGTAGTTTTGACACAATCAGCATTTGAAACACATCAGCTGGCAGTGATGTCTGTTCTACATCACTCCTGATTTTGTAAAATAATTTTTTAAATAAAAAGAGAATATTGGGATGATAGATTCCTTGGCACTCTGTTAATTGATCTAAGGAGTTCATAACGAGAAGTGCATGTTAATTCCTGGACCTCCTAAAGCAGGAGGGTGGTCCGTGGGACAACAGACCCGAGGCGAGAAGGCTTTTTTCACCCGGTACCCTGATGCGGGAAACACTCGGATTACCAAAATTTTCCATCCTAGCTGGGATGTTTTAAGAGGAAACTTAGAGGAAACGTCAGACATCCTTAGGCGGAGGACCCGGTGGGGGCGGGCGGCGGGGAGAGCCCGCCCCGTCGATGGGCTGTAAACAGCGGAGCGATGCGGGCGATCGGTAAGGGGCGGCGGGGCGGGGGAGTGGGAATGGGGGCTTGTCCGTGGGCAGGGAAAGGGGGGTATCGGTATTTCTCATGTGCACGGTGCTCTGCTTGATCCCCCGCGGGAGATCAAACCTTACATCGTTGTCTGTGCGGTGTCTGAAAATGGTAATTTGTGGCTTTTTTGTGAAGGTCTCGTATTTGATAGATATGTCAGAAATTAATCCCTGGCAGAGGCTTCGGGTTTTGTTTTCACTCCCTCCCTTTTTTTTTTCCCCCTCATTATTCCGTAGTGTAAATATTCATGGTTTGAACAGTGTTCTGCTGCTGTGCCTATACTTGCCACCCCACTGGGCTGCAGTTTGGGGATTGAGAGTGACAGTGTTTTGATGGTGGTGAGGCTCTGGCACAGGTTGCCCAGAGAAGCTGTGGCTGCCCCATCCCTGGGGGTGTTCAAGGCCAGTATGGATGAGACTCTGAGCAACCTGGTCTAGTGGAGGCTGTCCCCGCCCTTGGCAGGGGGGTTGGAACAGGGTGATCTCTGAGGTCCTTTCCGCCAAACCATTCTGTGATTCTTTGATAACCAGTGGTAATGTGGTTACACTGCATCAGAGGAGACTTAAGATTACAGAGCAACCTCTGCCCCTAATACTGTGGGGTATCAGGTGCTTTTGGGCAGAGGCACCTCAAGGGTATTTTACTTTGCTGACTGCAACACCTGCATTCCTCCTATGCTGCCTGGTAGCTCTTGCTTTATCCATGTGCATCCATACAACTCTCTCCCACTGACCTGTAGCCTGAAAGTCATTACTCATGAGCAGCCCTTAGGAAATGGGAGGGCAGAGGAGCAATGCATGCTTGCCCTCTGTTCTCCAAGTGGAGCAATCTTCAGCAAAATCTTTGGCATGAAAGGAGACATCTCAGTAGGGACACATGCACATTACTAGCTGGAACAAAAGCAAGAGCATAAGGATGTCTGCGGGCACAAGCACTGTATCCTATAACCCCATCAGACCACTGATAGACTTCATCCTAAACCCAGCCATTTCAACTAGAAAGCTTCCTGTTCTGGTGGTTGATTGTTCTCCCCTCCTAGTTTTCATCCTAAATATGTTCACAGTGCATTTATTCTCTTGTCGTGCCAGCATTATCCTTTTGCTTCAGCAGTTTGGTTTGTCTCCTGTGATATATTTAGACAGCAATCCTATCCGCTCTCTGCCTACATTTGGCTAGGCTAAACAAGCCAGGTTCTTAAGTTTCTTCTTGTTTGATAGGTTTTCTGTTTCCCTCAGGGCCTTTCTGCACCTGTTCATTTGAGTTTATCATTTTTACATGTGGGTGACCAGATTTTTTTTTTTTTTGCATGATGCTTCTGTTATCATGCCTGTACAATAGCTATGGTATTTCACTGCCTTGTCGAGACTGCATTTGCTTTTCTTATGGCATGATCATCTCTGTGATGCCTAACACAGCTTTACTGGCTATTTTTCCTAATTTTATTGTGAATATGCAAAATTGTTAGCAAAATTGGGTTAGCAACATAAATACCTCTCCACTCCCACTGTCTCATGCCTGACAACGTGGGGTGGAGCTGAAGTCATCACAGCATAAGTCTGCGCATGTTGATGCTTTGAACTGGTGCCTTGTCCTCAGGGGCAGGCTTTTTCCATGAGGGCTGTCAAGGGATTTTTGCTACATCTGCTTATGTGTTGGCTGATGTAAATATGCTGGAGTGCCATTCCTAATAGTAAGGGGCAGCGGGGAGGTTCCCAGCCTCAGCTCCCACACAGCTCTGTCCCTGTCCCTGCCCCTGTCCCAGTCCCTGTCCCTGTCTGTGTTGCTGCAGGGCTCATGTGATGGAGGGCTCAGAAGAAGGGCAAAGAGCCCTGCAGCCTGAGCTTGACCTCCGAGGGCTTCTGGCCATATCTGCACCTCAGTTACCCTTCAGTTTTTTCAAAGCTAGTCTTCTGCTGCCCTACTTTTTGTAATTCACTTAAAAGCAGAGGGTGTTTTTCCTCTTCCTGGCAATGAGGAGAAGCCACCTCTCTCCTGTTGCTCCCAGATTGAAGGGAAGTGGTTTTCATGCCCCCTGTCTCTCCCCAGCCTGCCTCTCCAGCTGGGTGGAGCTGGCTGTACTGAGCTGTCAGCTCCTGCTTTTCCACACAGAGCAGAGCCCTCTGCCAGACTTTTCAGCTATAAATGGATCTGGCCTTTTCCAAATCGCACCCCCCACCCCCTGCCTGCTCCCGACACCAAGAGATGTCGCAGGATATCAGAGCTGGGCCAGCTCCCTCTGAATTAGGAAAACATATGATCCAACCACTGGCTCTTCGTAGATTCTCTGGAAGCATCATGCCTGGCTTTGTGGGAGCTGTGTGTGTGCCCTGGTGAGGGCTCTGTGCACACTGCTGTTCCCAGACCTGAGTGAAAAGCTGGGGCAGACCTGTCAGTGCTATCGCCAGCCCTTGTCTGTGTCTCCAGGGAAGGCCAGTGTTTATGTTACTGGCTGCATCCTGTTTCCACATCGGAATTAGGAACTTAAAAGAAGTCTGGCTTTTGTACATAATAAACAACCCTGTTTGCCTCCCTTAACTTCAGGATTTATGGCAGAGATCCTGAGATTCTTTGAGTTTTATTGCATTCGTCCTCTCCTGAGAGGCAGGGAGGATCAGTATCTCCTCATTCACTAGGGAGCCAGAGCCTGAAGTATGCACACCAAGGTGACTCAGGGAGTCAGTAGCTGCCCTGGATTTTAAACTGAAGTCTTTTGTGTCATCAAGTGCTACCCTCCATCAGCCCTGCAGGCATCCAGGCCATTCATTCCATGAAGAGTACAGGTCTGTATTTAGAAAACTAATTTGTACTCTCATGTAGAAAAATTGCAGTCTGAAAGTCTCCTGGTTTGTGTGCTTCATAGAAGCTGCTGGGCAGGGTTCCAGTCTGGTGACCTTTTGCTGAGAGCAGTGGGTTTGCATCCTTTGGACTTAGACAGCAACACCTGAGCCACTGCTTCAGAGACCTCCTTACCTCCTGGCAGTTGTCCCTCAGAAACCTTCAGGCTGTGGATAAGGGATCATAGAATATTCAGAAGGTGCAAGCCTTGCTTATGGTTGCTCAGTATTCTGCCTGCAGTGCTGCTTCTGGTTCAGTTTTTGCTGTGACAGCAGATGCTGTCTGACACATTTTCCTCTGCAGGATGCCTGGTATCCTGAGTTTTCTCTATTCAGTGGATTGGCTCTGTTGCCTCTTGGGTGGGTCTGTAGAGCTATTGATGGGGCAACATTGATGGGTGACGTGTAGGAATGTATATGTTCTCTTTTTAATGTGAGCTGGAGAATGTAATATCCTAGACCAGGATATTATATAACGCTTATGGTACACTAAAACCTCATCTCTGTCTTCCTTCTGGGGTTGTGGGCAATATTTTGTGTGAAACAGATGAGGAATGGATGAAGTGCTCCTGCACCCTTCCCCATTCCATCCCCAGGCTTTGAACTCGGGGAATATATGAAATGAAGATACTGTTGTAGGTTGTAAGTTGTAGGTGCCCGATATTCTTTCCTGTGGTAAGCTCTGCTGAAGCTGGGCCAGGCATCAGATTTCACTGGTTTGCCAGCTCAACTTGGAGTGCTTCAGGTTAAACTTAATTGTGAGGAGTTTTTTTGCTTGTCGTGTCCCTCCCAGGTATTCAAGGAGGCTGGCTACCCCAGTTCTTTTTGGATTTATGTAATCTGCCTTCAACTGAACACTTAATTCCCAGTTAAGTTCTTCACCAAAGCCTGGACACATAGCAGAGTTTTCTGAAGTTTGCTGGCTGTAGGTCTCTGTCCCTCTGATTCCAGAACATGAAGCCTGGTTTTGGTACTGATACCTGCTGCTCATCGGAAGCCAACAGTTTCTCCCCCTCCTCTTCTCATTCTTGTGTGTGTGGTTGCCTGGACTGGGAATTATGGTTTCCACAATTCAGTTAAGTTGTGCCTGGGGTGGGTGTTTGCTGACCATATTTGTAGTCCTTCAGTGTTGACTTGGACTCTGCACTTCCAGCTGAGCCATGGATGGGACTGTGTCTCAGTCACCCAACACTGACAGTCTCTTTTAGGAATCCTTGGCAGAATGATGACAGCACTGAATCATATTTACTATTAAAGCTCTATTTTCTTAAGAGGTTCCTGGTGACCAGGAACCATAGAATGGTTTGGGTTGGAAAGGACCTAGTTTCAACCCGCCCACCATGGGTTAAATGCCACCCACTAGATCAGGCTGCTCAGAGCCCTATCCAACCTGTTCTTGAACACTTCCAATGACATCCAGTGACATCCAGGGCATCCACAACTGCTCTTGGCAGCCCTCACAAGAGGAACATTATGTTAGCTGATTTTACAATGGCTGCTTCAAACTGCACCAGGATCCTCCATGAATGCCAGGGAAAGACACGTGTTCAGATGCTGGTCTATGAGTGCAGATTTGATGTGCTGCTAATCTCATCCCAGAAACAGGACGTGGAGTGTGGCCATCCTGCTGCTATTATGGTTGTGCTACCATACACACAGCACTGAGACTGTGCCTGGCAAGGCTTGTGGAGTATCTGGTACAGATGTCTGCCTGTGCATGGCCTGTGTCAGCATGAGTTCAGCTGCCACACCACGAGCATTAGAGCTCCACAGGCCACAGTGGGATATCCACTGAAATAGAGCATTCCTGGTCACTGTTCCTGGAGCACTCTTTGTCAAATGCCTTGATTTTTAGGGCATCAAAGCTCTGGTACCTGCAGTGCCTGGTCCTGCAGGGATCCCTGTGAAACACATGCTGTGCAACACATATAGCTATTATTTGGAAGATGCAGTGAAGACTATTATTTTCCAATTATTTTGAGTTACTCAGGGTAGTTGGTTTGAAAACTGCCTGAAGAGTTACAGGAGTTTCTTGCAGGACTTGCATGATAAAACAGAAAATGGGACTTCATGCTGATAAATGCCACATATAATGGTGATTCGTGAACAGTTTCTCACTACCCACAACAAGCCCTTTGGAGTCACTGTGGATTGTTATCTGAGCACACCAGATCAATATTCAGCTGTAGCCAAAAAAGGTAGAACTCAAGCTCAAAACAAAAAATACTGGTCTGTATTCTGGTATAATAGGTATACAGTCATGTTGTGCCTGCATCTTGAGTCCCACATACCAGCTGGTCACCCTCTCTCAAAAAGAGTGATATAGACCTGGACGTTATAGAGAAAAGTGGAATGGGGATGGTTAAGGGAGTGGGACAGCTTCTGTAGAAAGAGAGATTAAACAAGGAAACGTAGATGACAGTGGGAAAGAGTAAAGGTCTGTAATACAGTGTTCAGCAGGGAGAAGTTGATTAAGGAATGACCTTAATGAACTTTGCTATTTCTCACAGTGCAGAGGAAGCACATCCAGCAAAATTATTTATTAGACTGGAGGTTAAGGAAGTCCTTTTTCAACACAGTTGATTTGTAGAACATGTTGCTATGAGATGGCATGAAGACTGAAAACACACACAGATTCCAAAAGGAACCAGACACCTCAATGGCAGAAATGTGTTTCAGTGTCTCTGAAACGTGATGGTCAGTGTGCAGCCTCCAACTCCAGAAGTCCCTGATTGTTGCAGACTGGAAGAGTGTGTTTTTATGAGAAATCACTCCTTATATGCCAATGCCAAAATGTCAGGGGATAGAGCACTAGATCAGAAGAATTCTCGGAGTAAGGTGGTTCAGGTTACCAGAACGGGCTGAACAGTGGGGCAGAAATGAACAGATTTGGTTTTGAGCACTTCTGGTCTGATGGCTCTTCTGTGAGAGTTACACACAGGGCACTGCAGATTTTCTTATGACTTTTGTTAGCAATTCTGGGAGGACTTTCAGGAGAAGGGGGCTGGTGCAGGCATATCCCCCTGGCTCTCTCAGTGTGCCAGGCCCTGCTGTGGTTGTTGCAGGGTGTGCCAGTCCAATGACTACTGCCCTGCCAGGCAGGTGAGATACCTGGCATTAGCTGCCCAGTCCTATCTTTGTTTCCCCTTAGCTTCTGATTAGAATAAAGTTTATGTTCTGATTGAACAAAATCTAGACTCCTAGAGCTCTTATTCACATGACTGTGGGTGTTGTTGTTATCCATCCAAATGCCTCGTCCTACGTAAAGGGGAAAGAGCAGGCTATTGCAAATTCTATTGTGAATTCCTTTATCCTTTCCAAGTCCTATGTTGCAATTTCCTTCACAGTCTAAATAGCAAAATGTCTCTAGTCTCCCTCTGTGGAGAACTGTGAAAATCTGGAACTGCACAGCCTTAAAAAGTCTATTTGCTGATAATGGCATGCTTTAGGTACTCATTCTAGGAGCAGTAGCAGAAGCCACTGTTACTTGCTGCTCAACTCTGTTGAAAACTCACCAAACCAATGTTTCTACATTCTTTTGGATGTGGTTTTGTTTTGGTTGGGGTTTGTTTTTTTGTTTGTTTGTGGAGTTTTTTGTTGTTTTTTTTTGGGGTGGGGGCTGTTTGTGGTTTTTTTGGTTGTTGTTTTTTGGGTTTTGGTTTTTTTTTTTTTTTGTGGAAACTGGTGGAGGCTGTAGCAAAAGCAAAGAGCAGTAATGGACATATGATTGCCTGCCATTCAACTTGCTGCAGTGGGTCATTCTTCACTGCTTAAGCCTGAACGTGGTGTCACAGTGAAATGGTGGGAACACTGAACTCAGAATCCAGTCATAGTTTTACTTCTGACTTGTTCTTTGAACCCAAAACTACAAACTCATGAGCATTACAATGTTTGTGCCTCTTTCAGTGGGATGGATGAAGAGTGTAAAGCCCAGTTCCTGCCCTCTGCAGGGAAGAAAAAAGTCTCCTGGCAGCCTCAAGCTGTTTTTAAACGAGACAAATGCCCATGGTGCCTGTCTGCCAGAGCCCCCAGCCTCTGCACCGAGTCCCTTTTTAGCACACTTCTCCATGCAGCTATATCTGGCTACAATGCCTTGCTCTGGGAACGTGACCTCATCATTGTTTTGGTATTTCCAGTGATTCAGCCTGGTCCGGGGCAGGGAGGAGTCATTCCTGGTACAGGCTGACGGGTGTTTGTGCGTTTCTGGAATTCCAGAGCAGTGCAGCCTCAGCCCTTCCGCTGCTTTGACAGCTCGGCTGGGGCTGGACTGGTCCACCACATTCCTGCCTGGCAGATGGCCTGGGCACAGCTGGGAGAGGCACTGGTGCTCCTGCTTTTGGGGGTGATGGGGATCCCTGTCTTTGCAGCATATCTGCTGTGGTGAGGGTGAAGAAGGCAGCGAGCAGTAGTTTGTATGTCGAGGAAAGGCATAAGGACTCTCTTCTTTATGGGAGGTAACAGAGCCCTGTGGAATGGTCGCTCCAGTTTACAGGCTGCCAGCATCCCGCGACGGAGTTAACTTTGCAACATCTGCAGCAGCTTGGTAAGTGTTACAGCCCCTGTTTCACAGTGGGGGAAACTGAGGGACCCAGTAGGGAAGTGGTCTGCTTGAGGTTTTACACACGTGAGCTGGAGGTTCCCCCCTGTCCTGACAGAACAGACCTCTGTCGCTTCAGAACCACGAGAGCTGCCTGCTCTTTGTCTCCGGTTTCACCGCGACATCACTGGTGTGCGCTGTAGGGTTGTCTGGCATGAGGCTCAGAGGCGGTGCCTGCTGTGGTGTGAAATGTCCTGAAACAGCTCCTTCTCAGCCTCTCCCCAAGGCTCTTCAAGGCTTGTTTGATGGGCAGTGGTTAAAATGTGCAAACCCTCTCTAATACCGGTTCCAGTTGTAGTGTAGTGGAGGCAAAGCCCCCAAACCGTTTGATATTTCTCTGCTTTGCCGACCTTGTCCCTATTCCCCATCTTCCATATTTGGTGTAAATCCAGCTGCAATACAGCTTGTAAATTACCCTGGAATGGCAGGAAAGAAGAATCCTGATGGTAGGTGCCAAAGACATTGAACTGGGGAGAGAGGGTAAGTCTCAAAGATGTGGAGCCCCTGAACATGGGGAGAAGTCCTGGACAACGGGGATGGGCTCCTGCACCATGAGCTGGTCTGACAGACGAATGGAGCAATCCTCCAATCAGCCTTTCTCCCTGGTGTGGTGGGCTGCTGTGGCTCTCTGCACCAGAGAAAGCATGGGGCTGGGGTTGTCCCATGTGGGGCTTGGCTGTCCCAGGTAGGGAGCAGGATGAGAAATGGGATAGGTTTGCATTACTGCTATGCAAAATACTGCGTATGCAGTTGTAGTAGCTGCTGCAGAGTGTGGATTTGGGGTGGTCTCTCTTTGCTGCTGGTCACTTCATCCCAGAGGCAGCTGCCCTCCCAACCCTCTGTCTGAGTGGGCAGGCAGTGGAGCCATCCTGCACAGCCCCGCCACGCTCCCACTGCTCTCTCTGCCTGCTGTAAATGGCTCTCTGTAACACGAGCTGCATTTCTGCCATAGCCCTCTCCAGAGCGCATCTGTATTTACACTGGGGCTTTCATTAGCAATCTGGCCCTTGCACTGCCAGCAGCCCGCAGCCCTCGCTCCCCTCCTGCCCACATGGTCTGTGGGTGAGACCCTGGCACTGCTGTGCCCGAGCAGGGGCAGGTGGCTGGCAGCAGGAGGAATTCCTCAGCCGGCTCCTGTCTGGAAGAAGTGCCTTGTCATGTTGCCTGTTGATCGCCATCCTGCATCAACAGGGGAGCTGCCTGCAGACACTCCCTGCAGCACGGCTCGCTGAGCCCTGAGCCAGCACAGGGACAAGCTGGTTTTGCTTTGAGTTATCACTAGCTCTGCATGCTGTATTCTTCCTGCTGCTCTCATGCCATTGCTGCTGCAGTCGGCTTCCAGCTGCGGTGAGCTGAGCCCACGTCCTGGGGAGGTTGTATCTGGCAAGGTAGGAGCCGATCCCTTCAATTTGTTCTGCCAAATGTAGTGTGGCCGGTCCTGCCCCTGCCTGCAGAGCATGTGTCAATTAGTGGTTTTATTCTGTATTGTTCTGTAGCTCTGATGTACAGTCAGTATGCTGCTGAGACTATAGCTTCTCTTACAGGGAAAGAAAATGTATATATACATTTTATTTTTACCTACACATTGGAAAAATCAAATTCTGGGTCCTTTTCTGCTTCAGGATGGAGTCTTTTCTTCTGTAACTTCTCTGTTCTCATGCAGCATCCTGTACATGTTCTCCAGGTCATGTCACCTGCTTCTCCAGGAGATATGACAGCAGAAAACAGTCTGATGTGTCTTGGGAGAAAGAGGGAGGGAGGAGACATTCAAGGATGACAAAATGCAAGAAAGTTCAATGGACTCAGAAATGGCTTTAGAGAAGTTATTTTTAACCCGGGAAATTAGACAGGGGAAGAGCCTTCCTTTCCCTGGATAGTCTCAAAAGGGGGATTTTGTTTTGTTTTGTTTTCATTTAATCCCCTAGGGCACACTGTTTTGATGTGGAAAGATGTGTGGGTGCTGCTGTACCTAGGAATGAAGGACTGTCAGTATTGTTAGTCTGGTGCCCTCTTTCTAGTGAGCCTTGCTGGCATTTAATGCTTCACCTGCCCCCATCATTGCACACCTTTGCTGGTGCTGTATAGGAAAAAAGAGGTGTTGACCAAGAAATCCTAGCCCTGCTGGATTTCCCTGCAGTAGCCAAGGAGAGATAAAATAGGAAAGCATCAGCATTTTCTGTGTTTAGGCACAACTGTTCCCTTTTTAGTCCACAGCAGCTGGGGTGTGCTCACGGCCATCCATCTTCCCCAAGCTTGCTGTACCTGGGCTTCCCTCCCATATGGAGGAGAGTCTGTCTCCACAGCAGGACAGACAAGGATACCAGGCCTCCTGCAGGTGATGGCTCACTTCTGAGGACTAGCCCAAACAATAAATAATGTTTTAGGTCCCCATTATATCCCCGTGAGGAGGATAAGGGGGTGCTCTAGCTTTCCCTCCTTAGCATATCCTGCTGTGCTGCCAGTGGGTGTATAAATAGTGCCCACAGTGTACTATTTTGGTGACAAGCTCTTCCCAGGATTCATCCAAAGAGTTATGTGAACAAGTGTTAAAAATAACACCGAGCCCTGCCCAAGTGCTGGCATCATTTCAGCCAAAGTGTTGGGAATCTTCCATAGAGACAGCAGCCTTGGACCCTTTGGAGGGGACAGCAAGAGGGGTCCAGCAGAGCTTCCCAAGTTTTCCTCTTCTTACTGTCCTGCTGACCACAGAGGACTCTCAAGTGACTCTCAAGTTCAGCAGACGTGCTGGTATCCAGAAGGTATGAGACTTTCACTTCTAATTAGGTTATTTGCCACTGGGCTTTCCCTGTGTGTTCTGAGTATTATCACTAGGTCTAATGAGAGGTACAGGAAATTCCCAGAGGGGTTAAACTGAGCTTTAATCTAGCCTGCTGCCAGGTCCCTGCTGGTGGCCAGAGCTAGCTGCTTCACTAGAAAGTTTTGGGCTGTAGCAATGGCATATATAAGCATTCTGGTCCTGGGTTAGGTTTATCCTAAGGAGTGGTAGCTGGAGATTAGTTTAACTGTGGAAGGCATATTAAATCTGTGTGTTGCATTATGGCCATAGCTCTGGACATTCTTTCTATCCATGTAAACACAAAACCTACTCCAAAATTCTACCCTTTTCATGGTGTGTTCAGTGCCTAAAACTGAAAGCTGGACCACACACCAGAGACAGGTGGGGAACCATGATCCTTGAGCTGTGCAGCCAGTGCAGGATGCACCATCCCACTGAGAAGCTGGAGCTGTGGTTTGTTTCCCTAAGGGTGGGTTTTGCTTGTTGTTGTTCAGATCCTATGCTAGCTATGCAATTCTGCTGCTGCAACATCAGCCCATTCTGTATGCTGGAAAACAGGAGAACCTCTCTGGAAAGCATCAGACCTCACTGAGTGCTTGTCCTCGGTGTCTGAAGCCCAGAGCTCACAAAGTGCTTCAAAAATTGCTCATTGAGGGGCTCATGTTGAAAGAAACCCATTTAAATAAAGACGTAATCCCTCTTGCTGCTGGATGATGCAGCTCCACTCTTACCTGGTCTCATATGGGATGTAAAAGTTAGCCCCTGTGGGGTACCCATTGCTGTTACACAGCTTAATACGTGAAGCCTCACCCACAGCAGAAGGTGAAGGGAGGAGAGATCACCTATGTACAAACATGTACAATTCTTAGGGACAATGTTTCCTGTTTGCTCTGAGTTGAAAGCAGCAGTATCATTGACAAAGGAGACCACACTTCTCATTCAGATGCTGGAGTTCAGGACTACAGCATTAATCCCTCTCTGTAGCTCCTTGCTCTCCATGTTAGCATCCCCAGATACATCAGTTCTGGTTTCTGGCTTTGTAGAAGAAGGGCCAGATACTTACAGATGGAATTCATGATATTAGAGATCTTTTCCAGTCTAAATGATTCTATGATTCTGCAATCCTTGAGTGCTTTCATAAGGGCTAGATTTATTTTAAGCTGATACAGAAGGTTGCTGTGAAAGCTGCAGGCATGCAAAAACTGCTAAAAAGGTCACAAGTGCATGCTTCACCTCCTCTGATTTGGGATTACTAATTCTGGCAGATGTTCCCAGGGATGGAGAGCAGGTCCTGTTAGAACGTCATGACCAAGTGTTTTCTCTGGCTGTTGCACTGAGAATGAGTGACAGCAGGGCAGATGCTTGGCTTCTGACTTGGACTTTGTATCTCCAATGCTCCATCCTCCTCCCCATCTCACCGTTTAGCAGGTCTTCTCTTTTCCATGCTGTGTGTTGAGAAGCACAGGCTGGGTGTGTGCACAAGATGGAGTGCTTTCTTAAGTGTGAATTGAAAGCACAGACTTCAGAATTGTTCAGAGATGGAAGTACGTCATGGAGATGAAAAGCATGTTTCTGTTCTTCCAGGAACATGCTCTGGGCAATCAGTCCTTCATCAGGGGCTTCCTGCTCCTCAGTTATTGTGTTCCTTCCTGCTCTTCTCCTATGTCCAGCCAACAAAGGAGCTCTCTGAGTCACCATTGTGGCTGCTTATTATTAGGCCTGAACCAAGGCTCTGTCTATCATCATATATTACAGGGCTCCTGAGGGCTCTTTCAGGGCTCTTTCCACCCTGGTATGCTCTTGTTCCTCTGACTGGAATGTGCCTGAAGCGTGTGGGGACACAGCTTGTTTGCTGTCCTTAAGCACCTCTTTGCTGGATGTTTCTCGATAGTCTTCTAATAGTTCTTCTATCTAGAAAAGTCTTCTAGACTATTCTCTAGTAGTCTCCGTGGTGCCAGAGCCACACACCACAGATTCCAGGAGTTCCTGAGGTGCCGAGATGTCTCCATGGGGAACCCTGTAGAGCACTGTGCCCCAGCTCTTTCATTTGCCTCACGTGAGGCTGAGTCCTATTTCAGTCTGTCCGACACAATCCAAGCTTGGCACATTTGTCAGCCATCTCCTGTGACCTGCTTTGCCTTCATGGCCTGTCTCATTACTGCTGCCTGGGCTTTGCCTCTGCCAGCTTTTATTTTCTATTTTAAAGAACAGGACAGGATTTCCTCCCACACATGGATCCCCTTTATCCCTATAGCATTTCTTTCACTATGAGTCTTTCTCCAACCTGAATGAAATCGTTGCCCACAGCCAACAGCCAGGTATTCCCCATTTCCATGTGCCCACCTGCTTGTGGGATGGCTGCCTTTTGGCTGAACGTGACTTTTGGAGGAGGTAGACCTTGTACAACTGGCCACACAGCAACCAGGAGCTGCGGGTTAAGTCTCTTTGTGCCAATTAAACATACACCGATAAGCACATAGAACCACAAGGTTGCTTAATCATGGGCTGACCTGACATGGAGACCTTGAGTACAGCTGACTGATGATTCATGACAGCTTGCTCTGTTAGATGGGAAGAGGTTAATAATAACAAGGGAGAAATTTAGAAGGGTTCTCAGCTGTGACCAAGGATCATCTCTGACAATGCTGAATTCAGGAGAAAAAGGTCTGTTCAGTGTGGTGGGTGATAGGAGGATGAAGCCATTAGCTGAAAGCTCATGCTAAGCATATTCTGTTAGGGAAAAATTACATCTGGAGTATGTTTTTAACAGCCAGGTGGATTAGCTACTAGATCAGCTGGCACACTGTGCTTTTCCACTCTCAGCTGCACCTGTGTGTTTGTGGTGTGTTTCCAGGAGCATGCTTGTGTTTCTCCAGGTATTCTGCTCACAGAATAAATAGCTCTCAGCTTTTAATCTTGCATTAGAGGCTCTCTGCTTCTCTGAGTCAAGCAGAAATCACACAACAGTAAGACCTCCAGAAGACATGTAATAATCATGTCTCCCTGACCCAAGTACAGTGGCCTCAGGTTGTGCCATTCCTCGGGTTTCTTCATTCAATCTCTAGAAGCTCCCAGCAAAGGGAACATTATCTGCTGCGTCCTACATTTTAGCAGTCCAGTCCATTCCATCTGTCAGTGTCTCCTGATATCATGGGTTGACAAAGACTGTAAGATGGACATTTGTTTGGCAGCAAAGCTGAAAAAATAAATTGTTTCCAATGGCTGACAGTGAGGGCCTGTGAAAACTTACAGGAGTGCATGCCTCTAAATAAGTAACTTAAAGAGCTTCTGAGACATAGAAGACCATGGGAAATTTTAAGGAAATGAAATGATTACATTGATGGAGTAGTGAATGTCTAGTTTCATCTGTTATACCTGATGTCTGATCTAAGCTTCTCTGTGTGCCCCTTAGGGACCCTATTACTGTTGTTGAGGAGATGGAGAACAGCTTGTTCAGTTGCTCTTGGCAGCAGCCTTTTATACATTTTGAAACTGTTTTCATGTACCCCCTGGTTTTCCACAGAGAATTAACTTATTTGCTTCGCAATTTACTCCTTTTTGCCCTTTTTTTCCATTTTGTCTTTGAGCTCTCACCAGTTTGTCATTTAGGATATATGTCTATGAGGCATGAGCCAGTGTTGAGCAGAGAGGAAGAATGACTCCAAGTCTTGCATATGACATGCCCTAGATATTGTTTGTCTGCTTCAAAGCAAAATGCCACTATTACACAAGCTCAGCCTGTGATCTACAATAACCACAGATCCCTTCTGAATTAGCAGGTCATGCATGATGATTATGGGTGGGGATGTGCAGTTGGTGCTGTGGGAGGTGTCATGGTAATGGCTGTAATTTATGTCAATTTGCTGTTTGTGAGCACACCTTACCCCTTCAGCTAACAGTATTGGTAGTGTAAACAACACAGGTGATGAATAAAAGACAGTGCTCCATCTGAGAACCAGCAGGTTAATTACAAGTAGTAGATGGGGTCTCAACAAGTTTTCAATTGTCTGGTTCCCTTTCCCCTTTGCAGCTTTTATGGTCCTGTTGCCTCTCCCCTTTGCAGCTTTTCTAGGTTCCTACTGGGATGTGGCTGCTCAGGAGCCCAGGTAGTCTGTGTGACACTGGAGTCTTATGCCTGCCAAAATATGGCTCTTGGATTGCTGGTGGTAGGTGGGTTTTGAGTGTGTCTACAACAGTCTCTTCTAATCACAGAGTGCTTTGCAGAAGCACAAGCTGCCAAGACATTGCTTTATTTGCCACTAAAACATAGCCAAGTGGGGCAGGTAACACTGAAAAGCAGCACTGCATGTCCAGTTTGAGTGATAAATGGAGAAACTTAGTGGAGAAATCAGTATGAACAACCACTGTTATTATCATGTGTCTCTAGTATCAGACAGTGGTTATTTGCTCCCTGGGCTTCCTTGCAAAGTGGAGTTGGGAATGTTTCACTTTTGACAAGTTGACAGATCTCCCTGCTTGACTCTTGCTGTTGTTCAGAACAGGGGTGGCAGGGAAGTACTTTGGCATGTGCAGAATGAGGTGAGTGTGGGTTTTCTGCGTGAATCATAGAGTCATTGAATGGTTTGGGTTAAAAGAGACCTTATAAAGATCATCTAGTTCCAACCCCCCCTTCCATGGGCAGGGAAACACAGAGCAGTTTTCATACTTGCTGTTGCCTTGGAAAACAAAATGTTTATGACTCAGTCCTGAAGCAAGAGGGCACGAGTCTTTTTCCATTCTTGGATGTGGCCTCTTGTGCATCCAACAGCGATGTTTTTCTTCTCTGCTTGCCCTTTTCCTGCTACATCCCTTCCACTGCAGTCCCTGTGAGCTCAGCCTTGTGTTCAGCGCAGTCACCCTCACTTTGAGTCACCCTGGCTATGCCCCTGGAATAGGAGGGGAATGTCACTTTGGTGCACATCATGGGAACCATAAGCAATAACTTTCCTCAAGCATTGCGTGCTGTGTACGCAGAGAACCATTTCAGGTCTGCAGATTCAGCTCAGCTCTGCAGCTTTCAGCTACTTAGTTGGAGGTACATAATTTTTATTTGAGGTCAAAATACAAACCAGTGAATGCAACAGAACTGTGGTCAAACTGCCAAATTCACCAGTTCTAATATAGTGTGTAATGTGGCAACTTAAGGCTTTCCTCATGGCAGTGGGGAGCTATTAAGGTATGATGAAACCAGTCATTTCTGTAAATTGTGCTGCAGGGGCAACATTGATCCCATTTTGAAAACTAACTTTAATAAAAGTGAAGCCAATAATACCTTAATATCCACTGTTACCATGTTTGCTTAGAGCAATTGTTTACCAGATTAAAAGGCATATATATTTTATTTTTTAATAATACCTCTCTGCTTCTTTCGCCAGAGTTTTGACTGATGAGAGTTTATATTCCCAGTCAGTGTAGCATCAGTATGAGTGAGTGCTTGAAAAAAAGAGGGTTGCTGTTGGAGCTGAGCTCCTACTTAAAACACTCTGAAACCTCAGGCTGAATCAATTTTTTCCAGGCCTAGCTTTAATTCAAGATTTTCTGTACAGCTTTAAGAGTTTGGTTTATCAAATTGAAGCTGAGCCTTCAGACATGATTCAGGAGATGCTCTGCTGTTCATGTCCTGATTTCCCTCTGCCTAGAAATGTTCAGCTATTTCTTAGTGCTTTTTCTTGG
Source organism: Anabacerthia variegaticeps (assembly GCA_035583185.1). Lineage (NCBI taxonomy): Eukaryota > Metazoa > Chordata > Aves > Passeriformes > Furnariidae > Anabacerthia > Anabacerthia variegaticeps. Next base: position 62,661,086 of record JAWWEW010000088.1, on the reverse strand, counting down.
GCATTACTGAATATTATCAGTAAAGGATGGGCACTAAAGTTTGGGTTGTGGGGTCATTTCTCTCTTTCTCACAGAATTTTGAGTGATTCACATCTTCCTATTGCCCCAGTGAATAGCAGCACTTTCCCTTGAAAAAGCATTTTTCCTTGGAAAGGCACTTTTCCTTGAAAAAGATTATAAACATACTGGAATCCTGGGCTGGAAGGGACTGGAGACAGACAGCTGGTTGTGGGCAGGGTTTGGTTTTCTCATAGATGTCTCAGTAGTGTAGAGGTATGTGGAACTCAGCCCAGTGCTGTGGGGAGTGGTGCCAGCACTAGCCCTATCTGGTGGTTGTGACTTTTTATGGAGCTTGTGAGGGCCTCTGTTCCTGACCAGTGAAGCATCAGTCGCCAGCAGTGGGAAGGATTTCACCTCAGTACTGGAAGCTGGAATTTCAGATAGTGATTGGGACGACCTTTCCCAGTCTGATTTTTTAGTAGTGGTTGCAGGTGGAGAGCAAGAAGGACGAGCAAGACAAGCAAGCATCACATTATCCTAAGGTTTTTTTTTTCCCAGGGGATTTGATAATATTTTATCTGTTTGGTAACCTGAAATGAATCTCTTAAGTGCTTCTTCTGACTCCCCCTGAATCCATGTGTATTTCTCCCATACATAGTGCCCTTTGAGAACTAAGAAGCAGTAATCAGACTAGAGGAAGATAACAGAAATGTTGGAAGAGGAACTACTGGTCTGAAGGGAAGTTGTTAGTGGAGATTACCTTCAAATGGAACCTGTTGAATACATCAAATAATGCTCTGAGCCTTAAATAGTAAGACTTCATTGGTGATATTTCATAAATATCATCAGAAGCAGTTCAGTGTTATTCAGCAGGAAAAGCTGGGATATCCTTAAGGAGTATTACAAATGGGAACTGGATAGTTCAAAATTGCATGGTTGTGTGCAAAAGAAATGAGTGAAAAGTTCAGCTCCATCTGATAGTTCATTGGGGAAACAGAGTGATGGGGGGAAAAACTCAAAGGCTCAAAGTGATGTGTAGGATAACTGTAAGTGACTAGTGTGATGCTGCCGTGAAAAAGATAAATGTCATCCAATGTGACACGTTGGACAAAACGCTGGTAGGAGAGATGGGGAAATGTCAGCATGTTAAGGCATGGGAGACCTTGCTTGGAACACTGTGTACATTTCCAGTCTCTATCTGAAGGCTGTGTATGCAAACTGGGTCTGGTCTGGAGAAGGAATATGGGTATGATCAAAGAAATGGAGAGCTTACCTAATGTGAAATGATTAGAGAACTCAGATGATATAACCTTAAACACAGACTGGATAAGTGCTGACGTTAAACCTCATTTTTGGAACACGAGTGAATAGGGGAGAGCTGTGCATGGATAAAGATAAGCTGGAAACTCAGAGAATGTTCTTAAACATCAGAGGACTGAATTTGGGGAATTAATTCTGTTAGAAGGCAGTTAGCAAGCAGCAAGAAATGTCCAACTTTTCTAAAAAAACAGCAACAGCTTTCTCTTTTGAAGCCATTTTCTCATTTGGAGGTGTGACCCCTGCCCTGGGTTACTAACCCTGAAGAAATCAGTAGTGCTGTTCTGGGCAGTGGGCAGGAGTCACAGGGACGTAGGGTAATGATGAGGGAATGGTGAATCATGATGCTGTGAATATGTCTGTGACTGACATAACCCGACAGGCTCCTGTGCCCCTGTCCTCAGATCCCCTTGGAAGGCAGGCTCAGTGGGGATTGGTTAGTGACTCCCCCGGGGAAACGTGAGGGCTGAGGTCAGGCATTTCCCCTGTGCTAACACGTGCTTTATCAATCTGCGTGGATTTTTGACCCCTCGTTCAAGAGCGCCTGTATTTGTTCCCACTGAATAGAAAAGATGTCAAGCGCATGTTGGTAACGATTGGCCTGTATTGATCTCTGTGTGTTAAAGAGATGTTGTTTGACCTTGAAGCACAGGGTTTGCAGGAATGGGGAGTTGTTTTGGTTTTCCTTTATGAGGATTTTTTTACAGTTTCAGCATCTCCTGCTTTACTGTTGGCTTCTGTATTCTGGTCTCCCTTGTTCCAGTCGAGCAGACCCATGCTCTCAGTTCAACTCTGTCCAACATCCATCTCTCTGGCATTTGGCATTTCCAAAACAGCCTCAGTGGTGATGGAAGAGGTTGCCATGTCTTGGGAATTTAGATTTTCACCATGAGCAATGAGTGACCAAGGTGGGAAGGCACTGAGCTGCTTTCACGTTGCTCTTGGGTAGTCCAGCAGGTGGAAAAGAGTGAACATGTCCTTGAGGCCATGCTACAAATGGGGTCATGATGGGCCAGAATCTAAATTGTAGGCATGTTCCTGCTGTTGCACCTGCAGATACCAAGGCAGGGATTGTCTGCTGTGGTAAAGAGCTTGCTGTAATTTGTGCCACTTTCTGTTTGCTTGAGAGGTATAGACACACTGAAGTCAATGAGGGCTTGATCAAAATACCCAGCCTTTAGGAGGAGGTGGCAGGCAGCTCCCTTTGTTGGGCAATAGCTGTGAGCTGGAGCCAGCAGCTGTGAGGGTGGTCAGATTGTGCCCACACTTGATGATGAGGGGTAATTAAAAACCTCTTCCAGCACAGTGGTTGGTGTCAGAGCTACCACCCAGACAGCCAGTCAGGATCTGAGGCTGAGCTGTTTCCAGTTCATGCATCACTGGAGCAGCTTTTTAGCAAATAGGTGGGAGGCTGGGGCAGCTGTGGATGATTTTCCTGCACAATTGCAGCAAAAATGGAACGGGTTCTTCCTTCCTTTATGTTGGCATGTGCTGACTTCAGCAGACAATTCCTGCATGGTGTATAAAGAAAGAAGCTTGAGACAAAGACACAAATGTGTTGGGCTTTTTTCCACCTAGTTGTGTGTGTCCTAGTTGTTGTCAACAAGTGCTCTGGGTAGAGATACGGCTCATGTCTACTGTGAGTGCAGCACCTAGGGCTCTCCCAGGGGGGTAAGTTTTGCTGCAGCCCAGGATTGGGAGCAGGATGTGCTGCCTTACTGGAGTTCACAGGTGGGAGTTTGTGTTGTGCATTCAGTTCTCACAGCCCTGGAGCAAGGAGTGAGGAGGTGAGATGGCAAAAATTCTGCCTGACACATGGGACGTTTATGGATAATGAGACTTACATTGCTTGATAATTAACTTTCTTCTTCCAAGCTATGTCCCAGAATGCTGGTGTCTGTGGGAAGCACTGTCCATACCTGCCCAGGTCAAGCAAGATGGGGACCCCTGTTACTCTGGGGAAAGGCATGTCCTGACACCTCCATCTTCCTCCCCTTCTTTCTTCAAGGAGCAGTCGCCAGCCTGCATTATCCCTACCTTATTTGAGACTGTGGAATCAACCACACTCCCCTTCTTGCACTGACTCATCTCTGTGATCAAAGAGAAGTCATCTTGTAGAAGACAGTCCCAAAGAAAGAGCTTTGTTCTTCCTCATTAGTGCCTGAGATCTCCTGCTACCTGCAAAGCTTTGGACAGGCCGTCAGTTCTTGCTGCTGTTGCTGAGAGAGGCAGATCATGGAGGGAGATGCATCAAAGGGGTGTGTGCTGCAGAGGGATGAGGCCGTGTGAGTTCAGGATTTGGGGAATATGCAGAACATGTTTTAGGGAGGAGGATACAGATGTTTATGTTGGGGATAGAAAAGTGAAAAGGAGTGTTTCTGTGGAGAGTCCTTTGTCTGCTGCATTGCTTTGTCTGATTTTTAACAAAACATCCCCCTGACTCCATCTGCTCTGGTGTGTGTCTGCTACACAAGGCAAGCATTGCTGAGAGTGAATTGGTTAATGCCAGTGTCCTGTGGCAGGGACAGGGATGCAGGCAAGCACTCAGCCTGCCAGCATTTATACCTCCTGGCGTCAGCATTGGCAATGCTTGTGGAGGACTGGGAAGGGCAGTGAAATAGTTTCCATTCTCCTCTCTGCTGTGGGAACGAGTCTCCTGGGTAACAAATGCTCCTTGTTCTGCACAGAACTCCACAGCTGAAACTCCCTGTCTCCTTCCTTGCTGCTGCTCCCTGACTGTCCCAACTGAAGGGGCCCGAGATGTCTGCTTGAGCCTGCCTTAATTAACACTGACAGTACAATGGGACTGGCCATACAGGAGTCCTGGAGCTGCACGCTAATGGGGGCACAGTAAATAGTCTCATTTACTGCAGCTCAGCTGGAGTAGAGCCTGCCAGGACTAGCTTTCTGCTTGCTATAATGGCCAGGCATGGAAGTACATCCCTCACTCCTGCGTCCTCCCTGGGTCTGGTCCTTGCTGCTTGAACAGGAGCAGGTGGTGTTGTGGGTCCTGAGCATCCCCGGAAGGGCAGGCAGTGGGCTGGGGAGCACGAAGTACCACCTATGGGGCAGATATGTCAGCCTCTTGGGAAGAACCTGTGGAGCCTGAGCTCTGGAACTGGTTGAGCGATTGTTGCCCATGTTTTGGAGGTGAGTAGCAGGGCTGCACCTGTGCTGCTGGCTCCAGTGCATTGCAAAGAGGCTGCACAGCCCACAGCCAGCCCAAGACCCTTTCTGTTTTCTTAGTGGAAGGGCTTCGCTCTTGCTGAGGGGGGAGTCCTGGGCTCCTGCCTCTGGAGTCCTTGGTGTGACCCACCCTGGGTTTTCAGTCAGAAATCTGATTCGAATGTTGCCTGAAGAGGTATTTTCGAAGTTTCTAGTGTTCTGGGATCTGTGACAATTGGCAGCCACTTCCAGTAATAAGTCTAGCGCTTTTCTGGCATAGGTTTTTATTTTGACCTCTCCAGAGACAGAAGGTTCTGAAAAGTGTTGTGTTGTCTGGGCTGTTGTATTTGTGTTACTTGGTTGCTGGTTTGGGTGCATCAGGGCATAAAGAAAAAAGTACTTAGCCATATGGCAATTCTTAATTTCTTTTGGTTTTGTATCTGTGTGACATTTTTACCCCTTCTCTGACTTACCTGCTCACTTCACATGGAGCCACAGTTTAGGAGATAGGTTTTGGTTTGGGCTCATAGGGCTTGCTTTTTCCAGTGTGGTTGCTCCAATATCTGAGCTCTGCCTGGCTCAGGACAGGGCTATAGGCTTGGGGCTGGATGGCCAAGGGCAATAATGTGAGTGCTCACTCCAGAATGGATGGTGTTTCAGTGCCAGAAGCACCTCCACTGGCACAACCTGGAGCACAGCTGAGTTTCTGGGGTGTGTGGTCATGCCCCAGCTGGTAGAAAACCAAAAGCAGCCACATGTGTCTCTGGCTGGAAGCTACCTGTGCCCTGTCAGGACCTGCACTGCTCTGCTTATGGAGTAAGTTCCATTGTCCCTTTTTACCAGCTGCCTCTGGTGAAAAGGGGTAATGGAACAATCCTTTCACATAGTCCCAGGATAGCAAGAGAGCCCAAGCTTTCCAGGTGGTGACCTCCTGTTACAGGAAGATCTGCTGTGGATTGCTTTGCAGAGATGCTGGGATTTAGCCCAGGTCATGGGCAGCACTTTAATTACAGGCTGCAGCTAATACTTGGTGTGATCTTGATTTGAGATACCTGTGAGAGCAGGGACTGCAAATATCCTGCCCCTGCCAGGCAGGTTCAGCACTGAGGGAATTGCTGGTCGTTGAATCTTGCCCTGGAGGTGCCTGCATTTCAGGGATGCCTTGTGGATGCTCTTTATGAAGCTCTTTAGGACAAGGCACTACAGGAATTCAAAGAAGCTTCAAGAAGCTTATTGCAGTCTTCCCATCCTCCTCCTCCTCCTGCGCATTGCTTTGCAGACTGCCATTTTATCTCCAAGGGTTCTAGCTGCCATTATCAACAGTAGGAACACAGCACTCCAGTCCCTTTTGCTTTCCTTTGCAAAACCAGGGTAAGAGATCAGACATATTGGAAGCACACAATATCTGAAATACAAGCTCATCACGCAATAAGATGCTGCAGCTCTATATTTTACAGCATGGGCTTTAGTATTTTTATTTCTCCTCTGCTGCCTTCCCAAATTCCCTGTTGCTGTTAAGAATCAATCCTCCGTCATGAGGCTCAGCTCACCTCCCCTCGTCTCCTTTTCTGCTCCCTCCCATCCCCTGCCTTATCTGAGGTTCCACAGGGACTGATTGCAAGCCGGAGCGGCAGTGCTGTGGGCATGCTTGTTCCTTCACACGCAGCAACGTCACAGCAGCAGCAGCAGCAGCAGCAGGAGCATTGGAGATGTGATTGCGCAGACCCTCTGCATTGCCAGGGATGCAGCTGTGAAGGGAAAAAAAATTAAAAAAAAATTGACTCTGTGTTTCCCACAGCATCCCGGTGAGGAGAGCGCGGAGCCTTCTGGAATTGGAGTGCTCAGCGGTGCCAGAGCAGGCTGTGTTCACTGACAGGAGACGGGGAACGAAGGATCTGTGGAAAGGTGAGATGGAGAAATGTTTGGGGTGGGCATTAGTCATGCTGTGGGTTTTCAGGTCATTCATGATCTTGCACTGTGGCCGGTTTGTTTTAGCAGAGGATGCCAGTTACCCGATGAAGCTTAAGGATTTTAGGGTTGCTTTGTCTCTTTAGAGGCTGCATTGCTTTGGAGCTGCTGTGATCATAATGGATGTGAGCGAGCGAGGAGGCTGGTGCTGCTGCGCAGAATGCGTGTTTGTCCATTGTGGCTGTGAAATAGTGTTTGTCATGTCCAGGGCTGGGTGTGCAGAGGCGAGCTGTGCTTCGCCCCGGCAGTGCCGCTGCACAGCTCTCCATTGTGCCTGCCATGACAGCAGAGCCCACACGGATTGTTGTGGTCCTGCCAGCTACCGTGCTCTCCGTGCATCCCTGGTGGTGATGCTGCTGTGCAGCTCAAAAGCTGTTTTGACAGACAGCGCTTCCATGAAAAGCCAGAGACAAAGGACTCAGACAGAGGGAAGGTTGCTGTCAGTGTGGCTTTTGGCTTTTTTTTTTTTGGCTTTTTTTTTTCCTCCTGTCTTTTTTTCCCCCCCTAAATATTGGTAAATAATTTTTCAAGAGGTATTAGGCTAAAATATCATGGCGCGTAATATCCTGTTCTTCTGCTAAGAGATACATGGGCTGTGTGCGGACTGGAGTCCTTTGTGTTGCCAGGGTGTGTCTGTGCTGGCTGTGTGAATGGATGCTTTCTCCCTGCTTCTTTTCACAGATCGGATGAGAAAGGTTATCTAGGAATGGAGGAATTACGACTTTTAATTACTGAAATGAGGGGTTCAGGCTGGATACCAGTTACTAGAGCTTAATTACATGGTCTTGCTATAGCCAAATCCCTCTTTTCCCTCCCCGCCTTCCTTCTTCTTCCCTCCCCCACCCTCTGCACAAATCCTTCCATCAAATTGCCTCTGCAAATGGAAGGAGGGCTTGAACAAAGAAAAGGATGTATGTGGGATAGGGATATAAATGATGAAGAGGTGATGTGCAGGATGACAGTGAGAACAATAAAGCAAAGGTATAAAAGAATGAGCTTTTGGTATGTGTGCTAAAGTGACGTGGCTGTAGGGGAATGTGCAAATGGAAATGCCATGATAAAAGGAGATAATCAAGATTCATTCTTCCTGGGTTATGGAAGATGCTGAGCATGTCGGGTTGCAATTGCAGGTGTTTGGGGAGGGTGTGGAGCAGATGGGTGTCACATTAGCAGTGGCTGTTGAGGAATGTATCTTACAAGGTGTGGATTGGTGGGTGTCATAAAGGTATATGGAGTATGAGGAAGTAGAGATCTGCTTTTTTACCCCAGATCACCTATAGCCTTTTATACCCCTACTGCTATAGAGCGATCTTGGCAGGTCTTACCTTTTCACAAAAACTTTCTCCCATTTGTCAGTGACCCAAGAATAATTCAGATAAAGCATTTTTCAGCCTATCAGGAGCAAAAGCGTGGTAGGAAAAATGTAGATAAAATGGTAAATGTTTGACAGAGCAATAGAGGAACCATGAAGACAAGAGGCAGATGAAAGGGGCATTGCAGAGCTGGATTTTGGGTCAGAGACCAGTGGTACAGCTCACAGAGGGGAAATTCAGGGTTGTCATTGTCAGGGAATGTGAATGTCTCGTTTCTGCTGTATTTCTCCAGCCTTTCACTGTGTTCCCTGAGATACTCAGTGCTGTGTGCAGCCCCGAGAGGTTTGTGGAGGTGGGGGTTATCCTCAGCACAGCCTTTCCTGCAGTAGTTCTCTGGAGGAACCATTTTGCTGCAGGTTCTCAGTTGGTTGCTTCCTCTCCATCCCTATGGAGTGGCAAGACTCCACAGCCTTTACACCTGGTAATGAATAAAAACCCAGAGTTTCAGTGCAGGATGCCAGATGGGAAGGAGAGGGCTTCCAGCAAAATCTCAGAGCAGACTGCCAATGTGCAGTCTTCTTGCACGTTGGCAACAATATCCTGGGAGCACCACAGGACATCCTGAACTGCAGCACCATCTCATCCCTGTCTTCCTCCTGGACCTGGAAAACCTCTCTGTGTCTCCAGATCTCTGTCCCTTTCAGACCAATGGGAGCAGAGAGTGGGATATCTCCTGTATAGATGTGCTCCAGACTGGGTTTGTGGTGCTGCTGCAGAGCAGGCTCCTATGGGAGATTGGTAATGGGTAACAACAGCACAAGGGTGTGTGGTACATCATGGTCTGGAGAACAGGATGTGCAACTGAATGTATGTATGTGGGATACACATGCTTGTATCAGCATGTGGAAGAAAAATTGTGTCTAGTATGTGTGTACAATGCTTGCCTGAAGGAATAAAAGAGATGATGCAGCCTCCTTCACTGTGCGTTCCCCAGGACATAAAGGCTGTGCCTTGCTAGTAGGTACCACTTTTACAAGAACATCTGTTAAGCAGTGAGAGTGCACTGATAATCTCTGCCTCGAGATGCTTAAAAGATGGGCAAGAGCTTGTGGTGACTGGAGCTGGCTGAAATGATTCATGGGAAGGACATATAGTTGCTGCTGTGTGTCTTCCTCACTGCATCGATGCAGATGATGGAGATAAAGTGAAGCTGGATATCTAAATACAAAAGACCTGGACCTGCATTGCAGGAAGTGCAGGTCGTCCAGCAGAAGATGCCAGGAACTCAGGAATGACTTGCCCACAGCTTCATTACTACCTCTTAGGTGTCTGAGACTGTGAGAGCAAACAAAGAACAAATTCTTTGTTCCACACATCTTCATTTCTTTTCAGTCTGATGCTCCTGGTGAGCCAAGATCTTACTCTGGTATGATAACCAGATAGTAGTCTGCCTTTTGCAACCCCTTGTTTTGCTTTGCCCCATTTTTAATTTTTTTCCCAGTCTTATTTTTCTTTTCCAGTGTTTTCTGAAAGCCTTATATAATACTAATGGCAGGTTGGCAAATCTAACAAGGGTCACTTTCCTTGCCCTTGAAGAACAGCTACAGGCTTTACCTTTAATATTGGTCAGCCACATGGTTTCACCTTCTCTCTCTCTTTTCTAATGGTTATTTTTATCAAAAGTCCTGTTGCCAGCTGTGATCATGCAACTATTCTTTCATTATTCTGGAATCAAGAATATCTTGTCCTTCTGGCTTGAGTGCATTCATCTTCTTGAGTTTGTTTCCATTCAAAAGCTCATTTATTTTTTCTGCACATTCTTTAACCTATATGATCTAACCCGTCATTGCCGCAGCTTCAGTATTCTTTTTTGTGCCAAAACAACACCAAAGATGCTGTTTTGCTTCCTTCTAATATCTTGGTGTGATTACTCATTGAGGTTGGTCAGGAGGTTTTCTCTTCTAATGTCCTCACCTGTCTTGGTGAATTCAGATAATTTTTTTACTTATGAGGTATGTTCAAAGTCTTTTCTGTAGTACTTCTCTGAGCTCTTTATTCTTGTTGGCATTATAACTGGTTTTCCTGACATGCCAGAGGTCTGCTCTTTAGAAATTAAAAAGGTTTTATTACAGATGTTTGCTTTTTACCATTCTGTCTAATATTAACTGGGTCAGCTTGAGATATTCAATCCAAAGCCACTTCTCTGTCATGGGTGCTGGGTGAAAACTCATCTCTGTAGGCACAGTTCTGGTGGTTGAACCCAAGAAAAGGAAGTCCAAAGTAAGAGATGTGGATATCTTTTTGGGTGCTCAGAGGATCAGAGGTGGAGGTACCTCCCCATCAGCTGTGGAATCACAGAACAGTACTGGACAACAACATTTTGTCCCCATTCCTGTGGAAACCATTGAAATCTGACTGGTAGTGGGAAACCTCACTTGTCTGCTACCTGAGCTGCTTTGTGGGGAGCATTCTGATGTGGATAAAGTGGTTCTGGCTGTTCAGTCCGTAGGTCCAAAGGAGCCAGAAGCCCACCCCATTCCAGAGCTATGCAAAAGGCTGCAGGATAAGCCTTGAAGAAGCTGAGGGAGCTTGGCTGGCAGGGGTTGAAATGCACAGCAATGATCAATGACAGCTGTGTTGGTAAGGAGCCTTAGCAGGGATTTGTTGTGTTATCTGCTGAGCAGGTTCCCTGCACGCTCTCAACACTCATCTGTAAGTTGGTTGCTCTCCAAAGAGAAGGAAATAGACTGTCAAAATACCTCTGCTCCATGATTCTGCTCCAGTTTTTTTCTCTTGATGAAAATTATTTTAATGTTCATTTTCTGAAAGAAGTGGGCCAAACCAGGGACATACCTGTTAAGATGAGCACAAAAGCAGGCTTGTCCACAAGCTCTTTCCCTCCCACTGCTATTGTGTTACAGCCTCAGGGTCAAGCAGAGAATGTTTTTTTCGGTCCATCGGACACATGGGAGTTTTTTTTAGCAGGCAAAACTGCTGGTGGCAGGGGTAAAAAAATCCCAGACAAAACCCACTGTGGTTGTTAACTGTGTAAATGGAAGGGAGGTGGAAGGCAGAGTGTAATGTAGGGGAGTGGCCATAATGGAGGTGATGGCTCTGGCTCAGGCTCTGCCTCTGGGTTTGGTCTCTTGGGAGAGAGACCATGTGTTGGTCTTTGTGCAGTGCTGAGGGTGTGGGGCTGGCAGTACCTCTGAGTGATAAATAATAAATATTTGAGTGATAGAGTTACTAAGACAAGTAACTC
>JAWWEW010000088.1:62627066-62647659 GCA_035583185.1 Anabacerthia variegaticeps | reverse complement strand
TCCACAGCGAGGGAAAAGAAACTCTTCCTCAAAGAATGGATATGTAAGAAAATCCCTTGGTTTCTTCTAGGCTAGTCTTATAAATCTTGAATTTTTTTAGCTTAATGCTATATTGCATAAGTGTATGTAAGAGAAGATAGTCACAGAAGTACACTTTGTCAGGTTCCAAATCATTAAACTGATTAAATTGATCCTAACTCATTAAACTGATGTCATTAAAACACAAAAAGTAACTGGTTGTCAGCCTGCTCATAAGGAGCTTTACCTGGTGAGCATGTACTATGGATGTTGAGGTACCTAAGAAATGGAATGGAAAATTATGGTACAGAGGCTTCTAATGTTGATACAGAAGGAAGGGCATATCCCACTGTCGATTGGGAAACTCTGCAATTAGTCACCCCAGCTCAGAAGCATGACAGTGTAGTTGGGGGGAATTGAGAAACTGCCAAGGAAACTGCACAAGGACCCGGAAAAGTCTTATAAGTGGAGAGACTGAAGAAATGGGAGTTATTGTGATAAATGGGAAACTCCAGGGTTTGTGGTATGAACTAATGAACGATCTAGAGAAAAACAGCAACGATTTATGAGGTGCCCTGATTGTAACAAGGAATTACTCCAGGAAATTAAGGAGGATTATTTGAAACTGATAATATGAATAATTTTCACATACTGTGATTAATTAGTCCATGAATCTTGCTTTCAAACTTCAAAGCCCAGCAATATTCCCAAATGGCTTGGCATTTGTGTGAATAAGACTTCCCAGTGTATTTATAGTACGTGTTCAGAAGTCGCAGAGTTTTAAAACCTTGTGTTTTGTTGAGACCCATCTCAGTGCAAGGACTTAGGAGAGGCAAATGCTTCTTCACCACTTGTTTCAGCTACTGGTCTTTTTCTGAGACTTCTGGTACAGAAAGGACACAATAGCTTCAAGAAAGAAGATGTCCAAATGTGAGAGTGTCCTAGCTGTGAAGATCTGGGAGCCTGCAGTCTTAAGGTGTCTTCTCAGTCCTCTTAAACAGCCTTGAAGTGATTAAAAGCAGACTGCTCATAGAATTCTAGGATAGTTTGGTTTGGAAAGGACCTTTAAGTTCCAGTCTCATTCCAACCCCTCTGCCATGGACAGGGACACCTTCCACTAGACCAGGTTGCTCAAAGTCCTGTCCAGACTGGTCATACCACCAATAGACTTGGCAGGTCTCCTGGAACTCTGACTGCTCTTCCAGTACAGAGTCAAGGATCATCCCTATTTGCCCTCCTTTTTTTTTTTTTTACATAGCGAATTGGTCTGTGCGTACTCTGCAGCCCAAAATCCTCAGTAGAAGACCTTGGTTAATCCAGGGTTATCAGATTTAGTTAGACCCCTAATGCTCTGTTGAGCCAAGTCATTCCAAGCCTAATTAGCACATGAGCTGTCTTGTGGAGTGATATCCTAAAATAAACTGTCCTGAATAGAACTTTAAAAACTGAGTTTGGTTTGGTTTGCCAGCCCCTAGAAGGGATAAATTTCCTTCTCAGAAGAAAAGTATGTGTAATCATTAGGAGTGTCTGGTCTGCTTCATAAGTATTTTATTAAGGTTCTGGCTTGCCTTTTGTTAGTTCTGTTGCATGGAAAATATTCTGTTACATAAACTGATGCTGTGGTTTCATCCAGATCCTCTTGAGTGCTGCCTTGCAGCCAGCCACACAAACATACAAACCCACCCACACATCAGGAGGACACTTGGAGGGAGGTTGGAAACTGGACCAAGGATCTGAGAATACTCTTGTACTTGGGCAGAATTAAAATCTCAGGACTAGGGGTTGGCAAATCAAGTAGGAAATAGGATCCTCTCCCTGCCCTGGCCCAAGGACAAGCAATGAAGTTAAATACCCATATGTTCAAAAGGACTGACAGATAACTACTGTAGTGGTGTGTTATTTGGTGTGGAATACACTGGTTCAGGAAGTTACAAGCCCTAAAATTTGCAAGAATTAAAAAAAAAAAAAAGGAAAGAGAAAGGGGAAAAGGGGGGTGGCTCTGAGGGATGGTTGTATAGTCTTCTAACTTTCTATGGGTGGGCCGTGAAACCTTCTTGGCAATGTAAACTATTCCGATGTGAACATGACTGCTTGTGACTGGGCAGTCTCACTATGGACCAAGGATTATTTTCCCACATCAGATGCTTCTTTTCTCATCATCCTGGGAATCATTCTGCCTTTTTTGTTTTTACCCACACTGAACTGCCGAAGTGATATCCAGACATGATTGCAGAGGACCTGCTTGTTCAGGGACCTGCACAAAAAAGGGTCAAGAAATGCACAGTTTTAACAGTAATCAGGCAATTTCCATTTTCAAATCTGTGTGCTACAGCATCTTTTCCTCCAGCTAATTTCAAGGAACTGTGAAATCCAGCCTGTAGTCTAAAAGCAGTTGGGTAATAGCGTTATTACTATATATATTTATGTATTAATGTATAGTTATATATGGTCCTGATGTCCTTCAGGAGACAGGATAAATTTGATGCATTAGTCTCATCAGATGCTGCCTTTATTGGGCTGATACTCAGCCTTTTTGTTTTCTACATCCCCAAATCAGGGAGTTGTGAACCTCCAGTCCATTGGATCGCTTTGTGTGTATTCCTGCTTTGGAGACACAGAAAATGTCTTTCTGTGTATCTAGGTATTGCTTCTGGTCTTCATAGGACAACCTCAGGTTAGGAAGGGTTAAAGTCTCCTGCAGTCTTAGCAGGAGTCAGCTGTTGGACACAGCTGCTGATTGAAAAACCATTTAGATGTGCACTGTGAAGAGGAACATGTAGTAAAACCAGGCTGCTGCTGGGATGTGTTCTGTTTGTGCCTGATCTCAGAGCTGCTGATTTGTTTGCACGCAGCGTGTATTAAATTCTGTGTAGGATTGCATCATTTAATACAGCTCTGCAGACGCAGGCCTTCTGGCTGTCTGGCAGAATTTATGTCCATCCCTCCTAGGTAATGCCATACCTTCATTGCTTCTCCTATTCCCTGGAATGTGGTTCCCTAGTCATGGTGGCAAGCCATTGCACCATTGCTGTGTTCCAGTCTGAAAATAATCCTGCTGGAGCTTTTTGACATCTCTAGCTGCTTTATTTATAGTGGCTTGAGGGGTGATACTTATTTCAAGAACCTGGCCTGGCTGTGGTTTTACTTCACTCTCCCACAGCCACCTTTGCTGCCTATTCTGCTTTTGCTGTGTTGCTTCATGGGGATGTACATCTCTAATCTGTCATCTCAGAAATGTTTGTTTTTCACTTGATAGTGAGTGATTCCTACATATATGGTACTCTGGGCTGAACAGACAGTAAACATCATTTTACAGCCTCTTCAACTGACTTATCTTAAGACTGAGTTCCTTATTTGTGACCACTGATGCTTTTGCCTTGCAGGAGGTGTTCAAGAATGTTTTGCACCTCTGATTCCTGCAATGCATGGTCTGGACAGAAATGCAATGCCAGTTTTAATCCACGTGGAGAGGAAGCAGTAGGAAGATGTGCAGCCATGGAGTGGCTGGAGTCTGTATGGATGTGCTGAACCTGTACTACAGTGAGATCTGACTCATTGTGAAGACAGAACATCTTAATCCATTTTAGGACTTAGCTCATCTCTTTTCCCCAAGTCATGAAGATGGTAGGGGATCTAGAACTACTCGAGGCAGAGCTGTCCTTGTGCTTTTTTTTGCACAAATTAAACTTGCTTCTGAAATTTTCCTTTCATAAGCTTTGGATAAGCAGGTAATCTCCTTTGCCATGGTCTAGGCAACACTAAGTTTCCTGAAGCCACATTCTAGTAAATGTTAGGGAAGAAAGTCCAGTGGAAGTGATTTTTGACCTCTTTTTTGAGAGGTCTTTCCAAAGTATAAGAATTGCAGGGATGCTATAACAAGATCTCTAGCAAGCCCTGAAGTCTCTAGTGCTGTTGAGAATATGTCCATCCATATGAAGTATCTGTTCCATCTCCACCTCTTGATGTCATCTCAGGAGCCTTCACCCCTGCAGTGCACACCTGAGCAAGAACAGCTACTCTTTCACCTTTGCATGGAGACATATGATAGAATGGAATTGTGTGATTTCTGCTGTTGTAAGATCTTAAGTAAGCTTTCAGAGTGCTCAGGCAGAAAGGTGCTATACAAGCAGAGTCCCTCCTCCTGCTCCTGCTGCTACTAGAGTGTCTGTGATAAGAAAGGATTTACTGTGTCTGCAGTTTAATTCAGCAGTAATTTCTGTGTGATATGAACAGCTAGAAACATCAGAGTCTTTTTCTTCTCTGGATTTGCATAAAGTAATTAGGAGCATATGTGGTGGGGGCTGGGATGGAGAAGCTGGTGGAGAGGAGGAGGAGGAGCAGGTTCCATCCCAGATCACCTCGGTGGATGCTGTGAGTCATGCCCTGTAAATGGCTCTTACGGAGTGCCACATGCCAGATGATGAGTCATGGAGCAAGGGAGCACAGAAATGGGAGTAACTGGTTCGGTCACTGTCCTGGCTCCTGTGATAGCTGGTATAGATCTGCTGCTTGAGCTATTTCTGATGTCTTGTATAACTCTAACTCCACAGAGCAGCTGGGCTGTCTTTTCCTCTGGTTATGTCATCTGCAGGAATACACATACTACACCTATTGCTTATTTTTGTCTCTGCTGGAGGGCACCTCATCCCTGACCTGTGCAGCTCTTTGCTGCTGGGAGCTCAAGGGCTGTGACTGACTGTCACATGCTGCAGTTTCCATTTGGAACGCATCATAATCCTATATGGTTCTAGGATGTAATGATACATTAATCATGGGTTTAGTCAGACTGTCCTGGAAACCACTGGAAAAAGCACTGGCCAAGGCAGTACCTCTTTGTGGAAAGAAAAGGGAAGTGGTCCTTTTAGGAATCACTGCTCAGCACCATGAAAGGAACCAGCCTGAGCTGAGGCAGAAATTTAGTATTTCTGTGTTGCTGCAGCCCCCTTTAAACATCAGGTTTTGGAATGTTCATCCTGGGACCGTGCAGACCACCCTCACTATGCTCGCTGTTTCCTGAGGCAGGGAAGGAGAGCTAGAGGTTTAGGATGAGTCAAAGAACTAGCATTTCCTTTTACACCTTTTCTTTCATTAAACAAGCTGGATGATTTAATAAAGTGTTTAATGAAGGTATGAATTTGAAAGAGATGTATTAGCTGGCAAGAAATAAACAGATGTCCAAACCAATACCACTAACTAGTCCCACCCTACAACACTTTACAGTCTTCCTCACCTCCACCCTCTGTTTACTCACTCCCATGGTTCAGACCCATCCCCAGGCCACTCACCCTGTGGCACTCAGCCGATGCTCTTCTCTCATGCTGTTCCCTGAATGCCCTCCAGTTAGCTGAAATTTTGCTGGTAAGATTTTCTTTAAAACCACTCTACTTTCTGGCAGCTTTTGGAGTGGCAGAGCTGGTGCAGGGTCACACTGGTGCTGGATACACTGAGCCCTGAGATCCTCTCGCACTGTTTGAAGAGTGGCTTTCAGTTTGGATTAATCTCCTGGCCCTTTTGCCTGGAGGAGGACGTACAGGGAGTAAACTGAATATAGCTCTCCCTGTGGAGCATAGAAGAGCTGTCTGTATTGTGCCCTTGTCCACAAGATCACACAAACTTGCTTTTTACAGCATTTCTGCTCGTGCTTGTTTTGCAGGGCTGTGTGGTTTCTTCAGACATGTTCATGCAAATGTGCTGTAGGAGTCAGGGATTCACATGAAATAACTCTCAGAATAAGCAGCTCCAATACAAAAGGATTTTTTTCTGCTTCTTCTCTGAAACTGAATGCACAGCTTTTAGCTCTGTTTTTCCATCTTTCACCCTTGAGTGTCATCATGAATCTTGCTCCATCTGAGGACGATGCTCATGACAGTGAAACCATAGCCATACAGAAAGAGGCAACAGGAACCCTCACAGTTAAAGGTTTCCTTTGGATGTTTAATTTCATAGATGGAATTACTAATACTGTAGAAACAGTAATCTGTTCAGAAAAGCCATCCTCCAAAAAGCCTCCATTGCCTCCAGCTGACAGTTCTGATGATCTTTCTCCTGCCTCTTCATCCTCTGTGGTCTATGTGCTGTCTTTTTACATTTAAATCACATTTATTTCTTTTTTCTCTGCATGCCTCTTCCAATATTGTGTTACATTTTATGAGGAAAGCTGTGTCACTGTGTATTGAGTCCTGTTGCCGCACCTGTGTGCAGTGGACAGCACTGAGCAAGGATAGGCACTCAGCATTCATCAGTTGGACTCCAAAATTGTGGTTGGAGCCATAAGGGATAGCAGGGTATGCCTGGAGGTGTGTGCCACCACACCTAACTCAGCAGCCCTTGAAGGCAAGGCTGGAGCTTACACAAGCCCCCTCTAATTGAACCACTCTGGAGACAGCTCTGATGGCATCTGCTTCTTCTCAGTAGTGCTGCAGAGGCAGGGTTCTGTACTGCAGAAGCCATGAAGGTTCACCGACCACCTTTAAATGAGCGCAAGGTCCTCAGTCTTTGGGTTATGGCAGAAGAGGGATTTGAGAACCTCTGTGTAGTGCTCAGCAAGGACTTAAAATGCATGAAGTGCAGAGCCTGAAGGATTCTACATGTTCCTGTTTCCTGCAGCATTCTGCCTCCTCTTTAAAGCACAGACACGACTTGGTAGGCGTTATGAACCATCCTTTGTTGCTTGGCACTCACCTGCTCTTTACCTAGAGCTTTGCTGTAACTAAGGAGTTTTTGTTGTGTATATGTATATACATGGGGCTACAATCATTCCTGAGCAATTCCACACCAAATGTAGGTGTCTCACAAAAAGCCATTCTTTCTGCTTTGTATGATCCTGACTGGAATGAGGCACCCATGGGAAATTAAATGTGTGGCCCTCACCTTCTTCAGGTAACCCCTTAGCACCTCAAAAAAGAGTTCACTGCTCTCTTTTGTGTTGCAGATGGTGTTAGTATGGACAAGGCAAGAATTTTGATGTGTTGGAAAATAAAATGGCTGTTGTGCTGGCATATGTGGAGTTGTGGTGCTCCCTGCATGCCTCCCTGCCTTGCATTGCCATGATGTGGTTTTCCAGGCAGGGATTGATGCTGGATGCTGTGTTTGCTGTTGTATGTGTAGCATTGGGCAAGATTCAGCACACCGTGGGCTTGTGCTATAAATGACAAGAATTAAATGATTTGGCAAAAAGTGTTCAAGTACAGACTGCCTATCCACATCTGGAAATTTCCTGTTGCTAAGGGGAGCAAGGGCTTTGAAAAAAGCTGATCAAAGCCAGTGGAATCTGAAACTAGACTGCATTTTATTCCCCAATCCCAGGCTAGCAGAGCCTGAACAGGAAGAGGGAGTATCCTACAGTCTTCCAGAATAAGAGAGGGAGGGTCAAGTGATGGTACAGCCAGAGAGGATGTTCTGATCTTGGGAATTGAATAATCTTTGCGCTTGTGGTGCTGTTGCCAACCTCCCTGCATCCCTAAGTCAGGAGGAAGGCAGGAGAGGTGTAGCAAGGAAGGGAGAAGGAATATTTAGGGCACAAAACACCATGCCTATCGCTAGAGAAGCCAGCAAAATGCCTCCCAGCAGGAGCTGTCTACATCTGTGATGTGGAACCTCAGAACCGTGTGCTGGGAGCAGGCTGTGGGTGCAGGCAGGATGGGTTTCCGTCTGCTGCAGTGTCTGTGACAGCCTGTGAATCACAATCCACCCTGGGAGCCTGTGCTGCTGTGAAACCAAATTGCTGGGCAGAGCCGCATGTTGCAGCCGGAGCACTGGAGAGACAGCTGGGAAATGGCTGCGTGTCAGCTCTGACATTTTGCTGTCAAATGTCAGACTGTGTCTGTGCAAGGCTTGTCCTCCCACAGCAGCTTTTGCACTGACACTGAATTGCGTGTTGCTCAGCAGGGCTTGTCAGCAGATGGGTGCTGGTGCTGGGAGCCGGCTCCAAGCAGCCATTTTCCAGAGGGAGTGGAGATCCGGTGCTTCAGCAGTGAAGTGTGCTGCCATCATGGTCTGTATCCTCAAAATAATGCTTTTCAGATGGATGCATTGTGACAGCACATGAAATACAGCAAAGCCTTATGGAGGGATGTGTTCTGAGCATTACAGTCAGCTACAAGGGCAGTAACAAGGGCAGGGTTGGCCTATGTGAGTACATAAGCACTGAGGGACTGGCTTTTTTTTCCCCAAAATGCTTGGGAGGCGGTGGGGAGGCAGACCTGGGAGGACAGGATAAACTCCTGCAGAATTAAATAAAAATAAACTCAGATAAACTCAGAGCACCTGTTGCGCCATCAGTGGTGCACAAGGTCCAAAATGGGGCACAAACACCACTCCAGCCATGGAACATCACATGTGGTGTGTACGTGTGTGTGTGTGTGTGTGCTAGTTCAGGGTCAGGAGCTGCTGTTACCCACAGTGGCTCTTCAACAGTCTTGGTAATCCTTGATCTTTTATGAACCACGCACCAGGATCTGGACTGAGTACAGACTCATTCCTTTCAGGCACTGTGGCAGTGGCTGTGGTAAAGGAGCCAAAGGCTTGTAAGGCAGAGAAGTCACTGAAAGGTTTTGGAGAGACTATAGGTGAGGAAGAGTTTAGGGTTGCACAATAAATAGTCCACTTATATGTGGTCTGAGTGGTCTGGGTGATCTCTCTTCTTCAGAGCCTAATCCTGGGTGAAACATCCCAGCAGAAACAGACATGTAGGTGAGAATCCCCACCATGTAAGACTCTGGTAGCATCTACCAGAAGGCCTGTCTGTTCTCTGACACTGGTGTTAGCATTAACTTTTGCATCATTGGGTGTTTACTGTAAACCCGAGCTCTGTTTCCATCTTTATATTTTCATTTCCTGACAGCATCATCCTGTGTCTGTGAGAAGCACTACTATGTGTGGGAGGAAAGTACTTCTTTTGATCATTTTTTTGTCATATTTTAATTGCTATTCTTACACCTTGAAGCTGAAAAAACTGAAGTTCCTGGTGTTTCAGTGTAGCTGTCTCACTGCTTACACTCTTGTTCTAACTTCACTCATCCCACATTTCTCAGTTTCCCTCCTGGGCTCCCATGTGCCTTTACAGCTCTGCTCCAAATCCAGTATCACCCATAGTAAAAAAAGCTGGGGTGAGGTTGGCAAAGGCCATGTGAATGCCACTTTCTGGAGCCTGAAAGACAGTGGTGACAGCAGATCTGGCGTCCTGAAGTCCAGAGCAGGATCACAAGATGCAGTTTTCAGGGTGCAGTGAACACTGAGGATGCCTGGATGAGGTATGGGGTGTGTACTGCTGACTAAGGGTGTTTGGACCAAGGTTTTCAGAATAAAATTTGGATCTATGAGAGCACTAGGTAATTTTTTAATATCTCAGGATCATCCTGGATCACTGCTGTCTTTTGTAGTTTCTCCCTTACCTTGCTGTCTTATCCCTCCCCTGCACTTGCATGCACTGGATTCTCTGATGTGTAGAAGGGAAGACAAGAGGGAAACCCCTTCCAGACTCTGCTGGAAGCACTTGCAGGCTGGACCTCTGGGTTAGGTGGGGAAAGAGAAATTAATATATCCATATCCTCTAAGCTCACATGTCAAATGTTGGTGAACATCTACAAAAAAGGTGAAGAGGGACTTTTGCCATGAGCAGATAGTGATACAACAAGGGAAAAAGGCTTTAAACTGAAAGAGGGCGGGTTTAGGTTAGATTTTAGGAAGAAGTTCTTTCCTGTGAGGGTGGTGAGGTGCTGGAGCAGGTTACCCAGGGAATTTGTTGATGCCCCATCCCTGGAAGTGTTCAAGGTTAGCTTGAATGGACTTTCAGCAACCTGGTCCAGGAAAAGGTGTCCCTGCCCATGGAACCAGGTGATCTTTAATGTGCCTTTAGCACAGACCTTTCTGTTACTCCTCTGGCTTTAAGAGAACCTGGTATTTGCTGAACACAGAGGGAGTGGGGCTCTTAGTGCCCTGCCTGTATGGCTCCCAGGGATGTGAAAGTCATTCTGTTGTGAAGTGCAGCAGGTAATAAGCAGGTAATTGTAACAGATAAGGTGGCAGAGAACTGTGAAACAGGCATCCCAGAGCACAGGAGGAAATGATGATGCTTTACCGTCAGCAACAGGTGCTGTAAGGGACATATTTAACCATCAGCAGTGGCTCCCCATGGTCCCACTGAAGTAATCTACTCCTTTTCACTGTAGAGGCCCTTTTGTACCCAAGTAGTTGTGTACTTTGGCGTGCTCTCCTGGCACCATTAAAAGAGTCAGAATCTCATGGGGCCCCATGGATTTTGGAGAGGAATGGCTATTGCTGCTTTCCTATTCCACTCTTACGCGACTTTCCAGTCTCTGATGTTGCAAGATCTTGCAGTACAGTTCAGTATTTGGTCTTTGAAGGAAGGTTCAAGGTACCTAAAAAGAGAGAAAGGTGTCAAATCCAATGTGAGAAGGTAGACTGCTCTCTCCAGAGTGCAGTGCTTCAGTTCAGACCCTGTGCTGTTTTCCTATGAGCGCACAGTGCCATCTGCAGTGAGGTCTTTGTTTGGCCCAAAGCCTGTGCAGCCCTTTGGCCACTTGACTGAAATCACTTACTCACTTCAGATAACTTTGAGAAGGGTCAGGTGGAATCACACGTGTTGTCTCAGGAACCTGCAGGGAGGATGACGTGTTTGTCTTACATTGTGATGATTTTCCTGAAGAAGGACCTCATGCTCAGGTACTTGTACTAGCAAGGACCAGTCTGTTTGATCCTTGTCAACACATTAAATCTTCAGTCAAACCAAGGATGATTTAAACAGTCACTGCCTTTCCCGAGAGGTGACTTCCTGTATGATTTTGTCTCTCTCTAGGTATCTGAATTCCCTCATGAGAAGTGCCCTCCCTGCCTCTCATGTGCAGCCTTACCTGTTTGTGGGTGGTACCAGCTTCACTGATGCCCTGAAGAGCATTCCTCACCATGGATAGTCCACCCAAGCTGACTGGTGAGACGCTGATTGTCCATCACATTCCTCTGGTGCATTGCCAGGTCCCTGACAGACAGTGCTGCTCCGTGAGCAAAAGGACCAACCCCTTCTGCCAGCCAGAGCTCAGCATTACACGGACCTCTGCCCTTCCAGACAGAGACCTTTCACAGACTGACTCGTTGGTGTACAGCAGCTTTCTCCAGACTTCTGAAACCTCAGCAGAGGCCTCAGACAACAAAGAAGGAAAAGCGAGGGATCTCATTGTCCCTGGTGTCAGCAAGCGACACAACCCTTTCCTGCTGAATGAGGGTGAAGACCTCAGCATTTTTGGAGATGACTTGGGTCAAAAATCTTTCCACCTTCACAACTCACTTGTCGATGGCAAACCTCCCTTCAATCTGCAGGAGCTGGCCTTGCCCCCTTTCCACCTCCATGACTCCAACCACATTGTGAAATCCTGGAACATGGCCAGCCGGTCTGGTGTGGTGGATGGGCAAGAAGACAAAATCAGCAGTGACGACATCCAGAAGAGGAACAATGCCAACAGGTGCCATCAGGCCTCAGAACGCATGGAGCTGGATGAATGCAACTGCCACCGTGGCAGCTCCTCCAGCTTCTCCTTTGACGGTGGTGATCAGGAGTGGAACCAGAACACGGGTGAATCCCTGAGGAATCAGGATGCCCTGCACAGCCGGACCTGCAGCTGTTCCAGCTCAGAGATCCAGCACTGTCGCTGCTACAGTTCATCAAGTCAGTCTGAAGTGATTGACCAACAGATGGGCTACATCAGTGACTCTTCTTGCAACAGCTCTGATGGGGTGCTGGTGAACTTCAGTGCTCTCTACAACAAAATGAATGGCCAGTCTCAATCAAACCTGAATTCAGCCAACCTGTCCTGTGACTCTTCCTTCTGCAGCCACTCAGACACAGGAGCTTTTTACCTGGATTTGCATTCATCACCTACAGAATCCAAGATGTCTTGCGAATCGCATCACCCAGAGAGTTCAGGAAAGGTGTGTGGGTGTCAGCACTCCTCCTCACCTGTCCTTGATGCTAACTGCAATTCCTACCACCTCCACTGTGAGCCTTGCACTTCAGAGAGCTCCGACCTCACTGCCTGCTTCCAGAGCCAAGCACGGCTCGTTGTGGCTACTCAGAATTACTATAAGTTAGTCACATGTGACTTGTCTTCCCAGTCATCCCCCAGCCCTGCCGGATCTTCCATAACTAGCTGCTCGGAAGACCAGACCAAGGGTAGCCCAGCTCAACCCACAGAATACTATCTGTTCAGAAGGCCTGACCTGAGACAAGAGGAAGGCAATGTGGAGTGCAGTGAAGAAGAGGCAAAGGGAGAATCTACCCAGAACACGATTGAGGGTCAGGTGTATGTCAATGTGTCACCACCGAACCTCAACACAAGCCGGCAGCGCTCCAGGAGCTATGATCAGAACCTGGACAGGAGTCCCAGCAGCAGGCTGGGCTCCTTGGAGCGCATGGTGAGCTGTCCAGTCAAACTGAGTGAAAGTCCAGCAATACCCATCCAGAGTTCTCCCCCGAAGAGAGTGACATCTTTTGCTGAACTGGCTAAGGGACGGAAAAAGAATGGCACCTCCCCACCACTCCGGTCCAGTGGAGATTCCTCCTTGGAGTTCTCTCCTATACCTGAGACTCAGCGGGATTGCCCAACCTTCCTTGAAGAAAGAGCTCGGCGCAGCCAGAGTCTTCCACCCATGCCCTTCATCCATGGCCTGAACCGGAGCTGTGAGGGCTTCTGTTTGAATCATGCTTTTGGGGACAGCCAGGCTTTGTGCTCTACCAAAGACTCGGTCTCCAGTGAGAAGGTCCCCAGTGGGCATGGGGCAGGTGAGCAAGCCTCTCTCTCCCTGCTGACGGAGGCAGATGCCAACTTCTTGGGTGGCTCTGCCAGTGGCCACGGACAAAAAGATGTTAGAGCCCGAGCAGACGGTAAGGAGCCAAACTAGGCAGAATGGAGAAGTAAAAAGAAAGGCAGCTCTTTGGGATATGAGGGGGCCTGCAGGGGAACCTGCATGGTGAGAGGAGACCACTGCCCATGCAGTTTGGTTCCTGGTCTTTGTCCTTGGGACAAAGCCTTGCTGTGCTTATTTCAGACTCATATCAGTGTAAATGTCTTGTCCTTGTGTTATTAAAGCCTCTTGAGGTTTTGTTCAAATCTTTCGTATCATGTAAAGGGTGACATGACATTAGCACTTGAGTCTGTACAGCTTGAAGGGTTGTGTCCCTTCCAGGGCATTTACTGTGCTTGTCCATGAGAATCACCTGCCCTTAGCTCCTAAGGCAGAGCTGTGATGATTCTCAGCAAAGTCACGTTCACAGCAGATGAAAGGAATTTTTGGTCTTTCTTCTTTGGAGCTACCTGGGGCAGATGTAGAGACATGGAGACTGTATAACCAGCAGTCCCCTCTCCATGCAGGTTCAGGGACCTCACACAGTCTCTGCTTGGACTTACATGTGAGTCCTGCAAAGATTGATCTGTGGATTTCTGCTGGAATATCCTGGTCGTGTCCTCCACAGGGCTTTAGATTGCAGCAAAGGTTCCTGTGAAGAGTAAATATCACAGTTACCTCTGTAGGAAAGCCTATAATATGTGAGTTGTTTTCCCCCTTGGTATTGCTGTCATTTGTCCTTGTGAAGAAGCTGTGTGATGCTCCCATGGGAGGTATGGCCATTTCTCCAGCATGGCAGGAGACCTCTGTCTGTGCCCCAGAGAGGTCTTGTACCTGCTGCACAGGTAATAGGCCATGTGAAATACCTCTGACCAGACCACCGAAGTAATTAGCACCTAATATATCAAAAACCAGACTGTCTCAATTTAATGTCCTGAAGATTTCTGACAGGAGATAAAAACGTCATTAATTTGCCATGGCAGGGGTGGGAGAGATTTTGGCCTTTGAAGCAAGAGTGTTTTAGGTATTGTCTTGTTTGTTTATTGAACCTTGAACATGTGCTTGGTGTGAGGTGACAGGGAAAGCAGGTCTCTTCTGGGAGAAGACAACATGGGAGCAGCCCTCTTAGTTACAGGGGGAGTGGTTGGAAGGAGCAAGCACTGCTCCTGGAGGAGGGGGCAGACAGGCACTCTCAGGGAAATATATCCCAGCAGTTCCTTCTGGTGTGCAGGAAGCTTCTGCCTGCAGCTGGAGATACAGGCATACCTGCCTTGCTCCAACTGAGAGCAGCATGCAAGCCTAGAGGTTCTGAGAGGAACTAGGAGGAAAACAAGCTCTGCTAAAAGCTAGGGAGGTGAGCCAGCTATAGGGGAAAGGTCTGGAATACCCTGCAGGCAGCAAGTAACACCAGGGCTGATCACGGATCTCACTCAGCCCCATGTGTGCTTCCAGTATTGTGTGTGTTGTGCACTGAGTGCACAGTGTGTCACACTTCAGCTGTGTCCCTCAGCATGCTGTGGCCCCACCAGGAGATGGAGCAATGTACACACAGGAGATAAGCCCAGCACATACCCTAAGGACGTCCCAGTACACCATTTGCTGGAGCAGACCAGCACTTTTCAGGGTTGGAAGCAGGATGTTGGGAGCATTCTGTGTAGGTCTGGTAGAGGCCAGGAATGAAGGAAGTTCCAAAGGGATGATAGTTACAGGAGAAAGAAGAGGGAGGGACAAAGGGAAGCAATTAGCATTTGCAACAGCAGCAGTGTATTGCAATGTGGGATGCAGAGCTGCAGTGCTATTGCATGTAATGCTTGCGCTCGGCTGTGCGAGTTCTCAGTGCATGTGGGAGGGGACAGTCCTTTGGGATAAGAAATCTGACTCTGCCACAGTGCATTGTCCTTGTGGTAGTGCTTGGGCAGAGGCAGCTCAAGGGCAGGCACCTGACCCCATGGCTTTGTGCTGTCCAGGGAGCAAGGGATTGGGAAAGGATGTGAAGCTGATGACCCTATCAGGACAGACAAGCTCCTGGTGCAGTGTTCTACTCTTCTAGACAGAAACTTTGTCTTTGAGGCCAAGTATCTCTTCCTTGGCAGCTATTGACATGTGTAAAGGGTTGAGACTTGAACTACTCTGCATGTGTAACTGGCTTCTAGCTCATCCTCTTCCTTTCGCAACAGAGAGCACATTTCCTTTTGCCTGCAATCTGCTGGGCTAAGGATGATGGACCCTCTGCTCATCCTCATGCTTTGTTCCCCTTTCTCTCCCTGAAGGTGGTGGCACAGACAGCAAGCCTGTGGTACGCTACAGCAAGGACCAGCGTCCCACGACTCTGCCCATCCAGCCCTTTGTTTTTCAGCACCATTTCAGCAAGCCACCCAAGGCACGTGCCCTGCACAGTCATTTTGCCTCCAGCCTCTCCCAACTCTACAGCTTATCCAGCAACCGGCCTTCCAGCCAGCAGATCTCCAGTTCCCAGTCCTCAGTCTTGGCCACCTCGGCAGAGCAGGGGGCGGTGGTGGGCACCCAAGCCCATGGCACGCTCGTGACCCAGCGCTCAGCAGACGGAGCTGCCTCCCGCAGTGATGGGGGTGTTAAGAAGTCTGCCCCCGAAACAACCCGTCCATCCCCGCTGGGCAGTTACTCTCCTGTGCGATGCAACGTGCCTTTCTTCCAAAGCGTGGACTCCTCTTCCTCGCCCACCGCAGAGAGACCTGAGGACAGCCAGCCGCCCAGAAGCAGGTCCTGCCCCATCTCTGCCAACCTGCTTCCCACAAGGTCATCCCCTGCTGTCAGTGCCATGCAGCCCTCCAAAACCACAAAAGCTGATGCCCTGAGGCAAAAGGAGAACCCCAAGCTGATCCCCAAGAAGGAGGCACAGCTGGAGCCAAGCCCACCACTCTCTGAATACCGACTCCACAGTGGGTCCCTCCCACCCCTCTCAGTGGGTGCCATGTCCATGAGCAGAGTAGGAGGCCATGCAGATTCCCACTGGAGAAGTGGCAGTGAGAGCAGCAGCTCTGGCCCTCTGAGCAGCATGGGAATACGGCCCATCAATGGTAGGTATTCATCCTCCAGAACCTACTAGCATCTCCAGATCCCCGTGGCTGTGGCTGCTCCCTGTAGTACCACCTTCTCTTACAGCCACAGCCCAGGATAAATTTTCAGCTGGGTGCTGCAGAAAGACCTACACTGAGAACATGTCTTTCCAGTCCCAACTCCTACACTGTGTCTCTGGAGAGTGCAGTGTGGGCTGCTGATCTTACAGCATCCCATGCCATGTGGTTGTATCCCAAACCTGCTCGCTTTGTGCCTGGAACCACGAGGCCACCCAGGCTCCTGTGTTGCTCTGCCAGGCTGGAGCCTCCACCTCTCTCCATGTGTGTGTGTGCTAATGTCCTGAAATGCTGCTGGACTTCTGAGTAATGTGCTGTCTCTCTTTCTCTGTCCTCCTTCTTTCTCTTTTCTCTTCCTGTTTTCCCTCCACACCCTCCATCTGCTCACATCCTCCCATTTGGTGTGCACTGCCTGCGGCATCCTAGCGAACCACCTCTCTCCCCAAGCGCTGAAGTGGCGGGAGTACAGGCGGAGGAACCCCCTGGGTCTGGACCGTGTTTCGGGGCTGCCCAGCTTGGCAGGCAGCCTGGATAGGAGGCAGCAAGAGCCTCGGCTGAACCGGGGCAACCCCATCTTTGAGCTCCCT
This sequence comes from Anabacerthia variegaticeps, assembly GCA_035583185.1. Lineage (NCBI taxonomy): Eukaryota > Metazoa > Chordata > Aves > Passeriformes > Furnariidae > Anabacerthia > Anabacerthia variegaticeps. The sequence goes on along the minus strand of JAWWEW010000088.1, from coordinate 62,631,086 downwards.
GGCGCTCTCAGCACCAGCCATTTCCACTGCAAGCTGAATGGTGCGCACCGTCTTTCTGCTGGGGGGTGTTGGGAGGTGACCTCGGGGCTCAGGTTCAGTATCCCTTGGGGCTCAGGTTCAGCCCAGATTCATCACTGCTCTGCCTGCTCAGAGCAGGAGGGATGATGCACCTGCTCACAGTGGGGCTGGAGGGTTCAGGAAGAAGATGAAAATTGCCTCACTGTTGGTTATAATATGTGTGGAGACTCCCTTCTCCATGAGGTGAGAGCAGTCAGGTCCAGCTCTGGACTGGACTGATGGGAAAAGTGAATGGCTCAAGAACCTGCTCAGTCCTCAGGAAGTGCTCCTTGACACTGGACAGCTTGTAGTTTATGTCTCACACAGTTGTGGCCCTGGGAGATCTTGTGTCTGTGCCCCACAGTGCCTGACCATCTGCCCCACCTCTGGAAGTGTTCTGGGTGCTGGGCTGTAGCTTTCATGGGGCAGCTGACAGCACTGGAGTGTTTGATGGAGCTCTGTCTTCTCCATGCTTTGCCCTTAGGGTCTTCACTGTCCTCAAAAAGCTGTGCAGGAAGGGCTGACAGGACAGGCTGCCATTGACTGAATCTCCAAGAGTCCTGTGGGGAGAGCAGTGTGGTCTGTCTGTGGGAGGGAGAGCACTGTCAGGCTACCTTCAAGTCCTGGAGGGAATTCCTCAAAGCCCTGCACCTCACTTTGCCAACCCAAGCAGTGCCTTCATCTCTTCTTCAAAGGAAGATCCTTAGCACAGGGCCAGGGAGTCAACCAGATGGAAGTCAAGCACATGGGGAAATTCCTGAGGAAGTCACCCCTTGAAAAGAAGAGGCCATCCCAGAGGACAGGCAGTGGACATGTGGTTTTGCGTGCTGATGCCTGTGTGGGATTCCCTCTGTGCTCACTTCTGACCCTCCTTGCTGGGACTATCCACACAGCAGCATGGAAAGTCTGGTGCAGCAAGGTTTCCCTTAGCACCAGCCCATGAGAGTGAACCCCCAAAGCATCTTCCAGAGCCCGTGGACCCCCAGTCACACTGGAGCTAGATGTTGTATGGCCTGTGGAGGTCAATTGTACAGGAACACATTGCAAACCATTTGCTGGGCAAGAAACAAGCCTATAGTCTTGCTGTCCTAGTGTGGGACAGGCTGAGATTAAGAATACTGCTGGTGTAGGTTGCTTCAGGGAAAAGCAAATAATGTGGAGGAGGTTTTGGTGTGAGGGATTTGGCCTGATTCTTCTCCCTTCTGTCTTGGCCCTGCAGGACAGTCTATGAGGCAACTCCAGCTTACCTACAATGACTTTTTCCCTGACTACTTCTCCCTAGCGGAGAAACCGCCTGCTGAGTTCTGCCTCTCCCCAGATGGCAACACAGAGTCCATCTCCATCGATTTGCTGCAGAAGAAGGGTGAGTCTGTGCATCACTCATGAGTGACAGTGTGTTACAGTGCAGCATAAACCAAACTGTGCTTCTCTCTGTCTCATCTCTGTAGACATAATGACCTGAACTTTCCCTGCCCTTTTCTACTGTAGCACTGCAACTACATGTCCCCTGGGACTGATGGCCATTTCCACAGCAGGTTCTTGTGGCTGCTGCACCATGCAAGGTGCCACGAAGAGTGTTTGAGCTGCTTGTCACAGGAAGCATGATTAGAAAGGATCTGAAGTGCACAAGAAAGGGAAGAGAGTGGACAGGCACAGGAGTGTGACCCTAAGGCAGGGCATACTCTCACCCCAGTCTCTGCATATCTCTACGGTGTTGAAGATGTGCTAACGTGAGATTTTGTAATTTAGGCAAACAGTTGGTTGGGTCCTATGTGGTAAATTATATGAAAGGATGGAAGAAAGGATTCCAAGGTAGGGCAAGATAGGGCTGTGATGGGACCCATGCTAGAGGCAGGGCTGGGTTTTGGGTATTTCACAGTGGTCTCGTTATCATTTCAAAGCCAAGGGATGTGCAGAAGGATTCCCATGCCTAAGTGTTGGTGACTATCAGGTGGCAGCTTTCCCTTCTATTTCAGTTCTGTTTTCACAGTATACTGGTGCAGATGTCACGTTATTGAACACTGGCTTGTTACTGAAAGTCATCACAGAACTTGTCAGAATGCAGGGCTTCTGCCTTGCCACCCTGTGGCATCAAAGCAGCAAAAGACTCATTGCCTCAGACTGCATCTCTGCTGCCTCAGGGGTGGGGTGTGGAGGTGATGGTGGCTGTGTGTTGGGAATATTGATAGGTTGTCCTGTCCTCAGGCTGATAGGAGAGTGGAACCAGCAAGGACAGATTTGGGGAGGGGTTAGGAGAATCTCTGTGTTTTTGGCAGAGAGGGCATGTGCATAGGCATGGGTTTGAAATGCCCCTGCCTGATTTTTCTGAGAAGTGTTTTGTTAGGGTCTACCTTAGCAGTCCCTCAGGTAGCTCTCTAACTTCTTCTTCCCCTCTAGGTCTGGTGAAGGCAATCAACACTGCTGTTGACCTGATTGTGGCTCACTTTGGAACCAGCAGGGACCCAGGGGTGAAGGTATGTCTTGCATTCAGTGTTCTGAGTGACACAGAGAGTATGAAGAAAGATTGCCTCTCCGTGCTCTTCCAGTCAAAAACTACAGGGTACCTAACAAAGGCAGTAGTTCACAGAACAAACCAAACATGCAGGAGATAGTAAATCTGTGACAAGTCCTGCTGCATGGTGCTGGGGGTGCTAAAAGAGTACGTGTATTTAAAGGAAGATCAGAAAAACACAGGGAAGGGACATTCACTGAGGTTTACTGAACTCATAAGAATAATGTTGAGCTCAGACAGTCTCTGAGTTGAAATTAGTTGTAGGCTGTGAGAGTATTAAGGGCAAATATTATATATGTTTGCTCTAAGTCTTTCTTATGTACTTGTAATGGCTCTTTATAAGAAAGAAAACCAGACCAGCTGGACTTCTGGTCAGATGCAATGCACCAGCTCTTTTTTCTCACACTGGAGGGTTGTCTCTCCCTCCTCCACATCCCATTATTTTGTCCTGGAACTGGTGCCAGGCACAGTGCAATGTCCCCCATCCCTCACTGTCTCGCAGGGCACAATAATAATAAAAAGATGCATCAGTCATTGCCTGTCTGGGGCATCTGGGAATTCCCTATATCCCCTACCATGAATCCATTAGCTTCAGAGTGCATCTGTGGGGCTGGCTGCCTTTGGCCTGTGCTCTCCTCATTTCCCATTTCTGGAATAACACAGAAGTGCGTTTAGGTTGCCCCAGAGATGGTTGTCTTTGTCCTGTGCTCCCTCATTTCTGGAATAACACAGAAGCAGAGCAATTTTGCTTCTGTGTGTTCCAGGCAGTGTTTGCAGTCCTGTGATACCCAGAAGCGTGTTTGTGGTGCCTCCTCTCAACAGTGAATGCTCTGTTTCAGTCAGGGGACTCTGGGGCAGCAATGTGACACTATTTGGACATGACAACTGCCCTGGCATGCTGTCCCTAAGGAGAAACCCGACTGGGACAGATTCCAAACCCATTCAGTCTTATCTCAGAGTCCAGAGTAATTTTCCCCTAATTATGACTGTTGCTGATGCAGAGATTGCTGTGCAACATAACCAGAGCTGTTGAGATTCCCACAGCCTTTTAAAAGACTTCACTGTGAATTCCCTATTCTTGCAGTGTTGGTTTGGGGAATAATTGCAACATTCCCCCATTACTTTAGTTACCAGACAACGCTGTAATTTTGGCCTCAGGTTTCATTACGCCTCAGTGTGCCAGGGGCTGAGCATTCACCTGTCAAAAGACAGCACCCGCCCCTGCTGCTGCCATGCTCAGTGGATCTGACAGGATTATTCCTGAGCCAGAAGTTCAGTTTCAGTTCAGGGCTTTTGTCGGCCTGTGCCAACTGGTCAGCATAATTCCGGCTCAGCTGGTAAAATCTGTGCCCTGAACACCATTTCCTGACCCATTTGGATAGACCCCTCGGCAGCTCAAAGACTGCACACAGCAGAATGTGTCCTTGCTCTGCTGGTGCTGGGCTCTTTCG
>JAWWEW010000088.1:62604783-62621751 GCA_035583185.1 Anabacerthia variegaticeps | reverse complement strand
CACCAGGAGACAGCCTGGGGACTGCAAGGCACTTTGTGCATGAAACCAAACCTCTAAGGCAAGGCGTTGCCATGAGAGTGACTGCTCCAACCCCCTGGGTATGATTGCTTGCTGCTAACTGTGTCTGTGTCTTCCTTCCAGGTTGCCCTCTGGTTGGCTGAGCTTGGACAAGTCTGTGTTCCAGCTGGTGGCCCAGACAGTTGGGGCAAGCATGTGGCGTGAAGCAACCCCTGAGCCAGAGCCCCCCCAGCCAGAGCCACCTGAGGTGCCCGCCATGGCACTGCCAGCCCAGGGAATATCTCCCCACCCTACCTGGTGAGTGACACCAAGTGTCACATCCCAAAAGTGGGATGTGGCAGTTCAGGGGTGGCATGGCTCTGCCTGCTGCAGTTTGCCTAGCCGCCTTTGTAGTCGTGGACCAGAGGGTGGTTGGGGTGATGATGCAGTTTGTGCATCCATCCATTGCAACTCTGCCGTCTGCAGGTGAGGGGAAGCTGGGGAGCAGCTGTGGGCTGGGGGAGTTTTCCTCGCTTTCTACGCCTCTGGTGGTCCCTGAGTGGGATGAGTGTCCTGTGGTGAGCTAACCCTTCTCTCCCTCTGCCTGCAGTGAGGTGAAAGCTCTTTGCCATCATATTGCCACTGAGGCAGGACAACTGAGCTTCAACAAAGGGGATATTCTGCAGGTCATCTCCAAGGTGGATGGTGACTGGCTGCAGTGCAGCCTTGGCTCTGAGAAGGGACTGGTGCCCATCATGTATGTCACCCACCCAGAGGACGAGGACTATTGACACGTCTGTGAGGCCAAGCACAGTTCCGTGGGCTGCTGAGACTCCTCTGAGGTAGCCCACCCTGCCAGAGGAACAAACACAGCTTCTTGCTAGTTTCTTACCTTTCTTGCCATTACAAAATACAGTAACCGTAGGTGGTTCCTTCTTGCTCCTCCCTGTGCAGCTGCCAAAGGCCAACTCAGCTCCCTGGGGTCTTCTGCGAGCTGCACCTCGTATTGCCAAGCATTGCCATGCATGCAGCCACACCAGGGACCGCCTGACCCCCCCCTCCACCCCACACTGCCTCCAGCACCCACAGATCGTGGACTCCTACATTACAGGAACCCAGGCAGTACTGCCCCACTGCCCAGCTGTTTTGTGCTGGAGGGTGCAGGTCCTAGCTGCCCCCTTCCCAGGGGTGGCAGCTTTCTGCACCCCTGGCATCCTTGGCCGCAGAGGTGGCAAGACTGGGCTGATGGGTTCTGTTGTGGTTTGATGGGGGTAGGCTCCCCCATGCTGGAGCACCCCTGTCCTAATGTGTCGTAGGTGGGTTGTACCAGGGCAAGTGGCCTGGCAGTGCCACACTGCAGGGCTGGGGCTGTGCCTGGCCACAGCCAGGGGAGGGGGACGGGTTGTGTGTGTGTGTGTGGAGCAGAAGGGTGCATGGGGTTGTGAGGAAGGCGTGCGGATGTTCAGTTATGTAGGTCTGGGATGGGTAGTTCCACCCTGTGCAGAGATCGGTGCTTTGGGGGGTGGCCCTGTGCCCTTCACGCTGAGCAGGGAGCCAGTGCTTGGGAAGCCCTGGGATGCTCAGTGGAGGGGTATTGGAGGGGAGGGGATGAGGGCAGGGTCCCTGACTGGGATAGGGATGTTGGGGGCAGTGCTCCCTGCAGGTAGATCGGGGGTGCTCCCAGAGGGAGCTGGGGAGCCTGGGGAGGGAGGGTTGGTGCTGCCCTTGGCACAGGGTTTCTGGTCTTGCTGAGCAGTGCCATGGGGTGGGGGGGATAAGTGTTGTGCACAAGCACAAGGGGATACTGGAGGTCCTGGGGTCCTTGGTAGAGGCAATGCCAGTCAACCCCTTCCTTGCCATGTTCATGCCGCCTGCTGTAGTGGGGATCTTCACCTGCCTGTCAGGTGGGGAACAGTGTTAATGAAAGGCCATGCCAGTATTTGGTGCCTTGGCCGGGTTGACGCTGTTCACAGCATCGTGCCTGGGCTGGCTTCACCATGGCAAGGGGCCCTGGTCTTGCTAGGTTACCTCCTGCTTGTACATCGCTTAGCGGACGTTGCACCGTATTTAATTTGTATTTCCCTGTTAGAATGAGGTGTCTCGCCTTTATTTATTTCTTTATTTATGATGCATATTAATAAAAAAGGTGCTGATTGAGCTCCCTGCTACCCAGCCTTGTGATTTCAGCGCGTCCCTGGGAAAGGTCTGAGGGTTACCTGTGTTACCTGGGACATTGCACTGCAGGCTCTGTCCTGCCTCCACCACAGCCAACACCAGACCTTCAGGAGGAGATAGGTTGCCCCCAGTGATGAGACCTGTCAGTTCAGGCTTGAGGGGTGTGGGGGACTGATGATATGTCTTGGGGAGGCAGGACTGTTTGGGGTTCCTTGTACATGCTTGTAGGGACCCAAGCAGGTTTCAGACAGGAGTTCACACATCTGCTTCTCCAGGGTCACAGTAAGGTGAAAGCGAAAGAAGTGTTGTGGGGCTGGGACCCATAGCCTGAGACAGCCTGGCCATGATTTTCAGTGGCTGTGGGTCACTCACAAGGAAGGTCTCCAGAGCTTTTAAGCTTAGACTGACACAAAACAATGGACCTCCAAGTCCAGTATGAACCATTCACTCCTTCTCTTTACATCTTAGTAGCTCCAAGGAGAAGGGGAAAGCTCTGGCTGAGGCTCCAGCTTGTATTGTAAGGACACCACACTGGAGTTTCCTACATCCATGTGGACAAGTAATCTGCAGTGGTGGAGTCAGTCAAAACAGCTGAAAAAAAATCCACAAATGAAGTAGCATAACCACTGTCCTGACTGGGAGAAGCACGGAGGAACCAGGGCTTGTACATGGGCTGCTTTGATTACCCTCTAAGAGGGGGGCAGTGGTCAGCCGTTTACAAATTGGAGTGAGGCAGGCTGTTCTCCCCATGTGAACTGGCTGGGCCAAATGGGGAAGGGAACCCTGTGCTGGCACCCATGGGGTGCTGAGTCAGCCCTGGGCAGGAAAGGGGATTTCCAGCTGCCTGTGCCACCAGCACTGGATCTAGGATTGCTGCCATGGGGCTTGCAGCTGCTGAGGTCTTCTTTGGGATCATCTGCTTAAAGTCAGATAGCCTGTGCCAGTTGGGAACTGGTCACAGGGCACAAAGCCTGTGAAGTCTGTGAGGCTGGAAGCACACAGCAATGTGTATGGGGCAGTGGAACAGTGTGGGACAGTACTGGAGCTGTGACTGGGTGGCTCTGCTCGTGGCCTGGTCCTGATGGGTCAGCTGTAGGATCCTGATGGGGACATGGGCTCATGAGCACTGTTAAAGGCAGGCTGAGCAGGAAGAGGAGGCACTGGATGTCCACAGGGACCCACTGTGTGCGTTCCTGCTCTCTAGGGACACTGCTGACATCTCAGCTGTTCTGGGTTTCCTGTGATAGCAGACTCCACTCCATAACTTGGGGGAAATGTATCCATGGGGTCCGCAGCCACAGCTGGGGTACTTGGTGGCCCTGGGTGGGAGACTTTTGCCCCCGAAATGAGCAGTGGGGCAGGACTGGGCTGAGCTCTCTCTCATGTCACCTGTGTCTGCTATAGCTTCTCTGTTGGTAAGTGACTCCTGACTCCTGGTAACTCTCTCCCACATACTCTCTTTGCCCAAGCAGGCTGCTTCCATACAGAGGAGCTGGGCCAGCACAGGAGCCTTTGGGTCTCATGCAGGGCATTTGTTTTCTGTACACGGGATGATGCTCAATCCAAGAAGAAGCCTAAGCCAAGACACACAACTGCACATAGCATTTGCCACCATGGGGGCTGCTGCCAGCATGATGCCCCAACTGTGGCACCTACTCCTGGCTGTGTGTTTTGGAGCTGATCCTGGCCTGAGGAGGTGAGTTCAGCCAGCTCCTACAACAGGTTGCTCAGCACCCCTTGGCACTGATTCAGCTGGGACCCAGCAGCAGAAAGGTGGGTGGGTGATGGAGGGAGGGATGGGTGTTGGCACACAGCTCTGTGAAAACTTCCAGAGGAGATGGGAGCAGGTAAGATGGTCATGCTGTATGCATGGCCCCTCCTGGGCACTTTCCTGATCTAAAACACAGTGACCCCTCACTAGCTAACAGTGCAGGTCCCTGGCCTCATTACTGCACCAGCTAAAGTCCCTTTCAACATCCTAGTGACAGGTTGCCTGCCAGAACCAGCTCTAAATCTTCCTGCCCCCTAAAAGTACAAAGGAGGGCAGTCAACAACTCCAGCACCTGTGCCTGACCCAGCACCAGGGCCCACCTCACATGTTCTGAGATGCAGAGCGAGGCCAGGGGGAGCTCTGGACCAGCACCAAGATGTGTGGTCAGTTCTGCCTGTCTCATGTCACTTGGATCATGTCACCTGAGGAGCAGCCATGTCCTCCTATCCTGCACCTTACAGGCAACTCTGAACCACTGTTTAGCAAATTTGCTCCTGGCTTCCTTAGTCAGAGTAAGCCTTAGCAAAGAAGTGCTGGGCTATCTGGGTGAACACTGGGAGGAGAGATTCATCATGTGGGAAGCAAAGGGGAGCCGAGCTTCATGGGACAGAAGTCTGCTTTGGAGTGTGAGAAGGGACAACATGCAACTATGGGACGCAGCGCTGAGAGGGGTGAAGTCATGGCACAACAACATAGCTGGGGCACATTAAAGGTGCAGTGAGAGGCCAGATGTGCATGACAATCTGAGGGACATGTGCCAGCTGAGAGGGGGGCACCTGCTGGTGCCAAGTGTTAGTGGGTCCTGGGAGATCTCCTGGGACCTTCTCTGCCCAGGTCATAAGGACCTGGCTCATCTTCAGGGCAAAGGCTGTGAGAATGGACCTGGGATGCCTGTCAGTGCTGAAACAATGCTGGCAGCATTCAGAGTCTGCTGTAGGAGACTGGGAAGGGAGGAGGCACCCGAGCACCAGCAAACTGCCAAGCTGCCTTGGGGACAGGCTGGAAGAGCTGGGATGGGAATGCACATTTGGGCAGGACAGGTAGGGAGAGGTGGTACAAGGGTACACAACAGTCAGGATAGGCAGTGTCTGGGGTCTGCAGCCACAGCAAGAGAGGTGCTTTCAGACAGGGAGCACTGTGCCTGAGCAAAGATGCCATGAACAGTTAGACCCTCAAACCCTGCCAGCTAGAAAGACTCATGCAAGCAAAGAATGTCTCATTAAACAGACTCCCTAGTAGTCAGTATCAGTCCTGGCAGAGGAGTGTGACAGTCACATCACCATGACTGCAAGGCATCTGACAGAGAACAAAGGAGGTACTGCATTAACAAGGCAGCTGTTCCAAGTATCTGCTGGGACTGACCCTTCTCTTGCAAAGGCTTCGGGCAGCACCAGTTTGAGTGCAGCAGAGAGATAGATATCTGTGCAAGGGAGCAGAGGGGGCAAGTGGGAACTCGTGTGTCTAGTGTAAAGGCCTGGAACATGTTGGAAGAGAGAAGGGAATACCTCTGTTTCTCATGCCCCTCCTGGCAGTCAGATCCCATGCTCAGGCTGCAAGTGTTCAGCAGGCAGTGACACACACAAATCATAGAACTGAAGAATGATTTGGGTTGCAAGGCACTTAAAAGATTATCTAGTTCCACTCTTCCCCTACCATGGGCAGGAATGCCACCCACCAGAACACGTTGCTCAAAGCCCCATCCAACCTTGCCTTGAATATTTGAAATCCCACAAGGCTCCATGCAGCAGCTGTGCCATGATGGGCACAGGCTGCCATGCTGGGAATGGGCATGCAGGTGACTCTGACACCTCTATGACCACTGCTTTGGGGACATCAAAACAAGTATGAGCTCATACTTAACCCCGAGATTTTGTGGGAGCTCATAACAGCTGAACATTCAGCTTTCAGGCCAGCCCAGCTGCAGCCTAGCCTGGGGACAAGCCAGTCCCCTGCACTCCAGCTGTCCCAAGCCCAGGGTCACAGGAGCTGCTTCTCAGGTCCCTGGTTGGTGTGACCCTACTTGTGGCAGTGGCCCAGGAGTGCAGAGGTCAGACCAGACACTGTGGCACAGCCTCGTTTCCTGCTGCTGTTGTGTCATGGTCCTGGAACTCAGTGCTCAAATTGGCACCTGCTGTGTGGATTTCCTCCCTTGGCCCATTTGCTGACTCCCTCTCTGCCTCAGTGCCCACAGCTGTACAGTGAAACCCACAAGGTTTCCTCTGAATGAACTTTAGTGGCAGCAGTGCCCATGAGCAACTTTCATGGTCCAGAGCCCCTGTTTCCTCTGGCTCTGATGCTCAAGGGGCAAGGGCCAGTCTGCATGTCAGCAGCTGTGAGTGGTCCATGGGGAGAGTTGGGGGAGGACTGGCAAGCCAGCTGCTGCTCCTGGAGAGCATCGTGCAGGGGAGTAGCAAGTGGGTGCAAGCACTGACTTCCAGTTGCACAGATAAGACCCTTCTCCAAGGTGTGGCCACAGCGATGGGATCCCTGCTTCAGAAGAAGGATGCAGACCTCTCTTTGCACCAGAGATACACCTTTGGGAACAGGAATCCCAAATAAAAGCGGCAGGTTGTAGTGCTACTGCTGGTGGTCTTCAAGCACCCTGATGGCTGGTTTGCAATACCAGGCAGGGGCAAGCAAGTTGTCAGTGTATGGCTCCTCCACAGGCACCATGAGACCAGGGGCAAGATGGGGAACTGAGCTCTGAGCAGGAACGGGCTGAGCATGTTCCCAGGAAGGGACTGCCTGGTGGTGACAGCCACAACATGCTGTGTTTCCATGACCTTGTGCAATTACCAAAGATTGAAAAGTCTAAGGGCATCTTGTTCAGCTGCAGAAAGGGGAAATGTGTGGAAATGAGGAAACTCAGATAAAACGGAGGTAAGAGAAACAGCAGGGTCACACAGTGTCCAGCAAACTTGCAAAGATTTAAGGCAGCTTTCAGGGCTCTTGCTATCAAAAGGTAGAGAGAAATCAGCAGGAATAACCACCAGGGCCAGAGGTTATTCAAAACAGAGAGGTTCCTTCAAAGAGAATAAGTCATGTCTAAATGACAAAAATAATATCAGACAGGCAAGATGTAAAAGCTTGATAAGACAAACAAAGAAGAGAGCAGAGAATAACCTGTAGAAGCAGCCAGCAGTCCTTTTTGTGAACACTTCAAGAGCTCCAAATCTTCCACAATGTCTGTAGGGTCAATGGGAGAGCATGTTCTTGCACTGGAGGAGTGAGAATCCCCAGGGTGGCACGATTGCTGCTGAATGTGGCCCAAATGCCAGCACACTGCAAGGTTTGGGGCAAAATGGGACACACGCAGGGCAGCATGCTTGCACCCTGGCATCACAGCAGGACACAGCTCCTTGCCTACACCTGCTGAAACCCAGCCTGCCCATCCTCCCAGCTGTGCCAGATCTGCTGGGTGCAGCTGTCTTTGTCTCTTTTGGTTTCCATGGTGTGACCAGAACATACAGCTGTTGGACCCACTAGGGAAGGCAAAACTTGTTTGCAACACCCCTCCACCATCCCTGCAAGAGCCTGGGTTATGCTCAAGGCTGGAGCTCAAGGGGAAGCGTGAAGAATGAGAGAGCCAGAGAGCTTCCTGGAAACTGCTTAGGCAACACTTCCTCCATGGCTTTTAAGGTTTCACATGGGATAATGAAGGGTTTTTGGAGATGGCAGATACTGTTCACATAGGATGTAACAATCATTGTTCTGGGAGTGGTGCAGAGGTTTGGGGATGTGATTTTTTTAGTATTTTTTAATGTATGGAATTTTGCTACTCCTTTTTCAAAGATCTTCAAGATGAAGAGCCTATTCCTAATGGCACAGTTTGCTTTTTCAGCCCTTTAATTTTTTCTTGAAAGACCCAGAAGCACCGGGAGGCAGAAAGAGGGGATGTCTGAATTGCTGCTGCTGCTGAAGGCATAGCAGTAGTTGCTTCCTCACACCCTACAAACCTCACAGGTACTTAAGATGGAGCACAGCTACCACAAGGTACCTCCCAGGCTGTGCCCTCCTATAATGTCCAAGTCCTGACTGCATATGCAGACCCAGGGCATTTTTGCCAGGGCAAGGGTGTCTGAGTACACAGACCAGTGAGAAGAGGCTGAGACTGCCTTTCTGAGCATAGCAAGGCACAAGAAAGGTGGCTGGGTAGTCGCTGGCTCTGTTCCTGAAAGGTAAATGACTGCTAGAGTGTCTGCTCTTAAGCATGTCCTGTAACTGCAGGGAAAGAAAAAAATGGGAAAAAATAAGGGGAAAAAAGAATAAAAGATAAACCAAGACTTTCACCATGTTCTACTCAGAGTTAAATTTTTGGAGTGGCAGGGGGCAGTGCGTTTGGAGAGGGTCATCCCGCACTGGCCTGCTCAGTGCTGCTGAATAAAGGAGTCACGGGGTGTGCAAATCAACAGAGAGCAGAGCCTGACCCCAGACATGGGTGTACCAGTCCTTGCTGAAGAGTGCAACAGAGGGAGGCCATCACAGCGGGCTGCAGCTTGTCTGTGAAGCTTCAGAGCAGACTTCAGAACTCGTTTTTCTCCCACCTGTGTGTTTCAGCTGGCATGTGGGCCAAGCACATCCAGCATGGGCTGCTGGGTGGCTGGAGGAACACAAATTCATCAATCCTGCCCTGGACCACTTCTGATGTTTGTGTCAGCTGCTATGGCCAGTGCCACCAGCCTCCAGCTGCTCAGACAACCTCCCCAGCAGCCCCTTTTCTGCACGTTGCCATGCTTGTGCTGCCTTCTCACACCTTCAGGGTCATTCCTGCTCCCACCATGCATTGACAGTACAATGTGCCACAGCACTTGAGCCCCAGATCTCCAGGGGTCTTCTCAACTTCTTCCCAACAATACTCTCTTTGAGTCCTGAGCACCCAGCCACTTCTGCTTGGCTTTCATGCCCATGGCACACACTGCCAGGTAATTAAGCTCATCTGTGCCCTTTAGAAATCCATTTCATCACAATACTTATCAAGGTAGTAACAGGATGAGGGTTATCCTGATGCTTGACTTTCTGAGTGAGTATGGAAGCTTCATCATCCTGCAAAAGCCCAGCCATAAACCAGCACACCTCACAAATCCTTCTGAGGCTGCTGATGTCTCTGCTGGGAGAGGAGGCAAGCCAGCTGCTGTGGTTAGTGGCTGCTCCTGCAGAAAACCTGAAAACTGTGGTTTTTAGAGAAGCGATTGGAGAGCAGCAAGATTGCAAAAAGGCACGTGAAGCTGCCACAATGCACAATAAAATGAAGGCAGCACTGGCACTGGCTGAAGTTCCCTCTCCAATGAGGAAGCCTCTTGCACCATAAGTGATTTCTCTGCGTGCTGGTTTCCTTTCTATGCTTGCACCTCTCACAATCAGGCGGGTGTGCGGTGAGGCAGCCAGTGGGGCTGAGAAATTGGTTCTGCCCTGGAAGCAATCATGCTCCTGCAGTGGATATTTCTCCTGCTCCTCACACCTCTGCTGGCAGAAAAAGAGCTTGATGAGCCAGATTTCAACAGTTCTGGAGAAACCCAGGAAACAGGTAAGAAGTTCTCACTCCTCTACCCTTCAATGAAGGTTAGGCTGCCCTACTGCTGCAGGGCTGCTGTGCATATTCATCACGTGCAGGATACAGAAGCTGCATCAGGGAGGTCTGATGTCCATACTGGAGCCCAAGCTCATCTTCTGGGTTGTGGTGAGGGGGAACTCTGTTGGGGATGGATGGCAGCAAACCTTGGGGTGCTGGGAAAGCCTCTGGAGTGCCTTTGAAGTTCTTCCATGGACCTGGGAGCATGAGGTGGGCATCTGTACTTGCACAGTGTGCAGATACCAAGTCCTCACCACAGTGGAGATGGGTGCTGGTGCCCAAGAAAGACCTGGAGAGCTGTGAGCCAAGTCCCTGCCCAGGACAACCTGGGGACAGGAGTTACAATGTTCTGGAGTTGCTGTTTAATGGGCTTCCTTGGTGCTGGAAGGGTCAGGGCACCCCGACGGCATTTCTGGGGTCTTCCTACACAGGATGCCCAGTTGGATCCCAGCAGAGTCAGTGCGTATCTGCAGGCTCACATGGTATCTGCCCTCCCAGGAGGCTGCACTGTCACTGTTCGAGCTGTGGTCCAGGGGCTATGACCTTTCATTGTTTGGTATGTGTCTGAATTGGAGTATTTCTCTAAACCAATTTCCTTGGTGCTAGATGATAGAAATCATTAAACAAGCATCTAGTCATGTCACCCCCGTCCACTGTGGGGATGCATCTGGACCAATGCAGGCTAGAGAAAACTGCTGATTAAGTACTCTGGCTATGACTGAGTACAGGAAATGGGACCCGAAACTTTAATTCCTAATGCAAAGTGACATCAGGGTCTGTACTGTGTGATAGGGGTCACAAAAGCTTATTCCCAGGGAAAATGTGTCCATGTGGTTGCAGAGAGTGTAAGCACAGCACACTGTCACACAAAAACTAAGGGCTAAATCTGAGACAGAGGATATTCTCCTGCCACAGTGGCTTCCCATTGCCCAGATCCCCAACGGGAGCTGCACTCCCAGGCCAGCATGTGCAACCGTATCCACATTCTCCTGTTTGTTTTCAAGGTGTGCACTAGGACCAGGACCTGTCTGTACCGTGTATGGTGGGATGCAGCAGGGACCTGTAGCCCAGCAGGCTCTTGACACGCTCTGTAGATCTCAGTCACCCAGGCATCCCCAGAGGAGTCTGGGGCTGCCTGCAACAGAGATGATATTGCTGAGTTTGCACCTTGTTGTTTGTGAAAAGAGGAACCAAGACAAAAACATGTGGCAGCCGCACCCAGCAGTGCAGGCAGCTCTGCCTGCATCCTCAGCACGTGGGCTCATCCCTTCCTGGGACCTATGCTGAGGTCCCACCTGATGCATTGGGGTCCTTCTCTTGCTGAGGGACAGGACAAGGAGTCTGGCCAGGATGGGGCAGGAGGGACCCTCTCATCCCTGCTAGGGCAGAATGGGCTGATAGTGTCAGTGGGGCAGGCCAAAGCTGCTGGGCAGAGATGGGGGACATAAGGATGGGAACCCTGAATATCTCTCATGACCTTGGCAGATATAGGATACAACGAGGGAGATGATTAAGCCCAGTGGGGACGGTGCCATAGAGAAAAACCCAGGGAAGGGCAGAGCAGCTGCAGGCAGAGGATGTGGTTGGGACATGTGCAGCACTGCTGCTCTTCTCACGCCACCACAGGGACACTGCACTGAGCAGAATGCATTTTCTCATTGTCCTATTGTCACCTAATTGTCTTGCTGTGCTGCTTTCTGGAGCTTTTTTTCTCCCTGAGATGACACAACTGTATGAAATCCTTATCTCCTTACAGTCCCTGTGCATCTAGAAGGCAGCTGGAGAAGCTTTTAAGAGATGTTTTCTGTGCATAGGCAGGGTCTGTGATTCAAATTGGCCCAACTCCTTTTTCGTCAGTCTTATTTGACACTGCATATTGGCAGCTGACAAGAAGATCTAACTAGGAGCTTAAGTGCAGTGGACGGTAGATTGGAAGGTGCTAGCTAAAATAAAGCCACTCTCAATCTGAAAGGTTTTGTGTCAGCTGAATTTCAAACAGTGCCTAGAGTTAATCCTGTGGGGCTCCCTACTGCTGAGAGATACTGCAGAGGAGTGCCCTGGGCTTGACAGGGGCTGTGAACTGTGTGCTCCATCATGTTTCCACTTGACATCGCCAGAGCACAGATTCAGGAAACATGAATTTTACCTCCCTTTCTTAAAAATCTGTCAGGTGCATTTTTGCACGGTGGACTGGTACAGGTTAAAGAGCCACCATTTCTCAGCTCTTCCCAAGGTACCTTGTTCAGTGACTTGCTTTGCCTCCCATTTTCCCCAGCACGACTCCCCGGCAAAGCAACGCTGAGGTCTCTGCTCCTTTTCCACACCCTCACACTGCCCATCACTCTCAAAGCTCACCCACTTTGGTTGCTAGTGGTGAGTACAGAGATGGTCTCAGTGACTTTCAATACAATCTCCACTGGTGAAAACAGTGGTTGCTTTTCTTAGCTTGTCTCAGCAAGCACTTGTCGTCAAACACAGCAAGACTACAGCACACTTGGCTGTCACTTCTCTCAGCTGCTGAGCTGTCAGGAGAAAAGGGTTGAACTTTGCCTACTCCTTCTTGTATTTCACCTTGTCCTTTATGCTTTGTGTATGAGATAATATAATGTAAGAAAGTACATCTTTTGCTGGTAGGCAAAGAGCTGAACTGAGGAGCCTGACCTGAATTACTAGCATATCTATTTCTCCTTTCTCCTGATCCTCCCTGACATCTGCTTCTGGGACATGCTGGGGCTTTGTTGTGCCTGACAGGCTCATAACTCCCTTGCAGAAGAGACAGGCAGTCCAGCTCTTTCTGCAAAATAGTCTGTATTCATGCGTCATAAACAATATCAGCAAGGAGGGTATTGATTTAGTAGCATCAACATTAAAAAGCCCCAAACAATTAATCTCTGCCTATAGAAGGGAAACAGACTAATCTTTTTTTACCACTCCTGTCTAGGCATTCAGCATTTTCCATTTTGCAGTGAGCACACATTGCACGTTACAAGTGGTGTCTGTTTGGACACATCTACACCATATTTTCCATGCTGAAATTTCACTTAACTCAGCCTCCTTCCGATAGCTGGGGTGGAAGGTGTGTGGGTGGCTCTCTGAATACCACTGTGCAGGGTGACAAACGTCTGTTGACTGTCTCATTACTCTACCCAAGGCTGTTAGTGCCTGCAAAGCTGCAGTCTGAGTGGTTTTTTCCCCTTTCTCTGTGAGCACTCTCCTTTCTCCATCAGTGCCCTGGTCCCCCACACACATCCAACTGCTTTGCACAAGTTTTGAGCTCCAGCTTGATGGAATCCCTCAGCAGGTTCCCATGGCCACCACCAAAGCACACAAGCAACCACTCTGGAGCAACCACAGCACAGGCTTCCTTGCTCCAAAGAGCACTTTTGCCACAGCAATTGTTACAGAGTGATGGGAAAGGAGTGTAAGAGAGTGAGGACAGAGGTGCCCCACTCCCACCCCTCCACACCTGCTCCAGCCTGTGCATCTCAGTTGCACCCAATAGTCATGGATTAGTTTGTCCCAATGAGTCTAAAGCAGTAGCCACATGCCTACCAGGCTTGCACTTGTTGAAGATGGGAGGCTGAGTTGGATTTTATTAATCAGTTTTCTCAAGACAAAAATAGACATGCACTGAAAGTGTCTTCTCTTTCCCCTCCTGTGGGGAAGCAGGGCCTTCTAGGCTTCACCCTCAAATAGTCATCAGAAATGCCAGCAGGAAGGACCCTGAGAGGCTGTAGATGCCTGGATACAGATGGTGTCAGTGCTGTGATACTGTACATGACTTCAGCTCCTCTGCAGCAGCAGGAATGTAGGCAGAGGGCAAGCCCTGGAAGGGCTATGATGGCTTGGGCACTGCTAAAATGATGCTCTGTGTGAAGGAGGGAAATAGGCTTTGGCAGTCTCCCAGGCTGCCTTGCTGGTGTACACTGCCCCTTTGCAAGGCAAGCAAGCTTGTTTTGCCATACCCATCCCTCTGTCAGACGGTGTTAGTTCCTAGGATAATTTCTGATGTTAGAGCACTCCCCTACAGCAGCATACTCCAGGCTCTGCCTCCTCTGAGGATAGGGATGAGCTGTGGGCTCTGCCTGCCTTTTCTGATCTCTCCCACCCAGCCCTCTGGCTCTGCTTAGCATGGTCTGTGCCCTGCCAAGTACCAGCCACTGCCTGTCCCTTCTCTGAGCATGACAGGAGGACATCTGGCAGGTCAAATTACACAGGGGAGCCCATGGGCAAAAAAAAAAGGGGGACCAAATGACCACTCCACAGCTCAGAGTGCTTGGGAAAGAAAGGATGAGTTGCAGAGGACAGGCATGCCACTGGTGCTTGCTCTGCCCACAAAGCCCCTTGCAAGGAGGGAACAAAAGGGCTTGCCTGCAGGACTGCTCTCTGCTGTAGTCTTTGTGCCCAAAGGGGCAGATCGGACCACTGACACCCAGCTGGCACACGTGTGGTCTTTGCAGAAGCATATTTCAGGTGTCTACCCTTGCCTGAGACTGCACTGGAAACCATGCCACATCACAGCAGCATCCCACCATCCCGTTTTAGCAGACACTGACAGGAGGGCTAAGGAAACCCTGGAGCAAATCTGCACTTCTGTGAAGCCCTTTTCACTTGAAACAAAGACAACAGGAAAGAAGCTGTTGCTCCTGACAAATGATGAGGGCTGATAAATGACCACATTTCAGAGAAATTATTCACTGGAGTTCTGATGAAGGTAGACAGCCTAGTCAGAAATGTGTGGCTGCTGTACCAGCTCAGTCCAAGCAATCCCTTCACACCTACTTCCAGCTCAGGAGTCTTACACAGCATTTGTTTCCTTGTACTTTAGTGGACCACTCATAACCACCCAAGTCACAGGAGGCAAAGACAGGGACTGGGAGAATTAAGATCCTGAAGATGCTCTGGGATAAGATCAGGTCTGAGACCATCTAAGCAACCTGGAGGTGCACAAGTCCTTGGGACCTGACAAGATGTGGTGTGAGTCCTGAAAGTGGAGGAAGTGGCTAAGACACTATCCATCATATTTGAGAAGTTGTAGCAGGGAACTTCCAGTGAAGCTCCCACTGACTGGAAAAGGAGAAGCATAACACCTATTTTAAAAAAAGGGAAATAAGGGAGACCCAGGGAACTACAGGTCAGTCAGTCTCACATCAGTGCCTGGCAAGATCATGGAGCAGATCCTGCTGGAATCTATGCTAAGGTACATGGAAGTGATTGATGACAGCCAACTTGGCTTCACAAATGGCAAATAACGTCTGAGAAATGTGGTGACCTTCTATGGTGTGGTTACAGCATTGGTGGATAAGGGAGGAGTGACTGACATAATCCACCTGAACTTGTGCAAGGGTTTTGACACTGCCTCACACGACATCCTTGTCTCTAAATGGTAGAGGTGTGGGAGGACTTGGCTGGATGCTCA
Source organism: Anabacerthia variegaticeps (assembly GCA_035583185.1). NCBI lineage: Eukaryota > Metazoa > Chordata > Aves > Passeriformes > Furnariidae > Anabacerthia > Anabacerthia variegaticeps. The sequence goes on along the minus strand of JAWWEW010000088.1, from coordinate 62,606,820 downwards.
CACTCAAAATGTTGGAAGTGATGTTTCAGTGTCCACTGGTACAGGTTGCCCAGGGAGGCTGTGGATGCCCCATCCCTGGGAGTGCTCAAGGAAAGACTGGACAGGACTTTGGGCAAGCTGGTCTAGTGGAAGATGTTCTTGCCCATGGCAAGGGTATTGAAATGAGATGATCTTCCTTGGGTCCCTTCCAATCCAAGCCATTCTATGCTTCTGTGATTCTGTGATTTTATGGAAGACTGAATCAGTCCTAAGAGCCTGTCAACCATAATTGGTATAATGCTGAATATACCTGATTTCAATTGTGTGGGCATTTCACCTTTCAGTAAAAAAACCCAACCAACCAACCAACCAAACAAAAACAACAAATAAAAAACCACCCATATACTTTAAACAAAGACCAGTTGTTCTTTGGGCTACAGTAAATCTGCACTGTATTGCACTTCTAAAGCAGCAACCATGAGATGTGGCTTTTTAAAACATAGCGTTACCCCTAGACTCTGCAAGGAAGCCTCGTAAGTCCAGAGAGATTCACTTATGGTTGTTTCAGCAGTAAGTGCTTTGCTATATGAAAAGCACTAACAGGTTTGGTCTGAGACTCAGGGAGAGCTGGAAGCAAGGCAGAGCTCTGTTGAACATTTGCAATCACCCCTGCCAGTAGCACATCCGTGTTTGTAGGAAGACACTGTCCCAGATATCTCTTGAAATCTGCACCTGTGTCAGCAGGGTGTCTGTGAAGCAGAATTTCTCTTTTCCTCCTGATTTCCTGCCCAGCATGTTGCTGGGTGCTGTGCTGCTGGTGGGTTTTGTGTACTGTGGGGACTGTATGAGTTACCAGGAGGTATGGAATAGTTAGAAAAGGAAAACAATAAGGCACCTTTGCAGTGAAGATCTAGAGTAGGGCAGGCTGGGAAAGGCCAGTCACGCCTGTGAGGTGTCACAGCCCTCTCAGCTTCTGGGCTCGCCCCCAGTGATGAGGTTTTGCTCCCTCAAACTGCTTGCTTCAAGCCAGGCCCCACAAACCCCTTTTCAAACAATGATTGCTCATGTTTCCATGGTGACTTGAGGATCAAAGAATACACATTGATGAATAAACTTTGTGCAGGCACAATTTGTGGCCCTGAAATGTGAAACAAAACATGGGAAATACCATCATGAGCAGCTCGCAGGTGCTTGAAATATTTGCTGCTCAATTCACTGGTCTGGTGGTATATTTTTTTTCCATTTATTTGTCAGGGGCTTTATTCTGTCTGAAGTGGTGCAGCTCTTGTGGTCTGTTGGCCTGCTGCTGTTTTTGCAGAGTGCCAATGCCTTTTGGGTGTTGTGGGAAGCAGTGCAAACTGGCTGTGCCTTCCTGGCTGCACCCCGATAAATTTCAACAGTGTTTGGCTACCTACAGCTAAATTTATTGGATGAAGAAAGCTCACAGAGTTATATTTCCTACTATGTGAAAAGTGGAATCTGCTCAGAGGATAGAGACCCAAATTAATGCCATGCAGAGAGCCAGCACCGTTCCTGTCTAGAAGCCAATACAGATATGAAGATTTACTTCTGCCAATTCCCCAAACTACATGTTGCCAAAACATAACTAAACATGAAGGTGGTTAAACACATGACCCTGTCATGACCCCTCTGCCAACCCAAATGTGGAGGTGGTGATTGTCCTGGGTGAGGGATATGGAACCCAGGAGATACTCAGTCCCAAAAGCCACCAATATTTTGAGAGAGGGTTGGAGAGGCAGAATAACAAGTTTAATATCCAAAGCAAAAGCTAAGTGGCAACTTGAGTGGGTTTTTTGCTGCAAATAAATGTGCATGTCGGTGTGAGAAGATAGTGTCCAGCAGAATGACGGGAATGCACATGAATGGTGCCAGCAGAGGGTCTGGTCTACTCCCACAACCCCTGTATTTGGGGACAGAGGACACAAGAGAGCAGCATCCACTAGGATGCTCAGTCCCTCCAGCTGGGGTCCCCCTGCAGCACAGGGGTGGGCAGGAGGGCCTGTGGATAACCCCCCTACACTGCACCTGAGGGTGCAA
>JAWWEW010000088.1:62558691-62569728 GCA_035583185.1 Anabacerthia variegaticeps | reverse complement strand
AGCAGCAACTGAGGGGTGTCTGTAAACTAGATCTCTCCTAAGATCCTTTTGGGAACATCAGTACTGCAAGTCTTGCTGTATCACATACAGTTGTTGTGAGGTTAATGGGGTAAAGTCTTCTAGCAATCTTGCAGCAAGAGAAACAGCAGCACTGTCATGTCCTTCTTGGCAGATCCCTGTGCTTTGGAAAACAGACTTTTCTTGTCCCTATGCAGTCAGCAAAGGTGCATGCTCCCAGATGAACAGCCACGGCCATCACTCACAGGGTAATGTATTATAAAATCACAGAGTTAGACATAGACACTCTCACTTGCCTCTCTTTGGCACATGAAAGAAGCAAAACCAGTGAGACTAAACAGCCAAGCTCCAAAAATTCACATGTGGTGGTACATCAGGCTTCCTATTGCAGCTTAAGTGATTATTTCTTTTCCCCTGTCCTGAAATGCACTGAGGCCTGGCAAATCACCATTTTTTGAGGTTTGTTGTCTTGGAGTATAAAATCCACTAGAAAAATGCTGAAGAAATACTGAAAGCCAGCACACTTAGCCCTATGCCTAGCTCTTCACAGTCTGACTTTGGAGCTGATAGTTCAACTGGTGATGCCTGACTTTCTCTGGTAATCTCACAGCAGAGTTCAAGTGAGAGAAGCTTTCCAAGGGACTATCAAGACACACAGCGACTTGTGAATCCACACTCAGCATGGCACAATCGACGGGAAGTGATGAGCTCCAGCTCCACGAGACCACTCACTGAGCTTTCAAGAGCACATCACACGTGGGCTGCGCATACTCTGTGTATGGCACTCCAGCCCACGCAGCAGGACTAAGCCTGATAGACCGATCTCAACACATCAAAGATGCTTTCTAATACAGATATCCTGCTACAGCACACAGCAGATGTGTACATTTTTGCAAGCCATATTCCTTCCCTCATGGGGTTGAGGCCCCAAAGCTGTTGATTTGATCATTGTAAATGTGACTGAAGGGCTGTTTCCTGAAGGTCCATTCAGTCAGAACTAACAGGACTCAGACTTTTAGACTGAAGAGACAAAAACACAAACCACCTGCAATTTACAATCAGTTTTACTTCTGATAAAGAAGAACATTGAGGGCTCAAAGCCATCCACAAAACCACAAATAAAGGAGAAGTAGCTGCGGCTTTTGAGGATCAGGCTTTGTGGAAACTGCTAACATAGCCACCATGTTCCCCCACAGTAAAGTCTATTCCTGTGTCAGAACTCAAAAACAACAGAAGTATATTTGGGTCTTAACCTTATCCCTACCCCACAGCTGTTCCCAAGGGAGGCCAGTTCAGGATGTACCTATAGCTCATCAGATATGGGGATGGGATGGGCTGAGGCCAGGCTGGGATGTCATCCTGCAGGTGGTGGATCAGGATCACACCTGAGGAGCGTTACCCAGTATGATTCAGCCTTGGAAAGGCCAGGCAGGGGTTTGCTCCCTGCACAGCATCAGCACAAGACTCTGTGTGATCTGGGGGGCTGGTTCCCCACATGCTGCTGCTTTCTCTCCAGGATGCAGAGTCTGCCTCATTCAGAGCTGCAGCCTGAGCTGTCAGAACACAGAGGCTCTTCTGGCAGGGAGAACTGGAAATGCCCACAGGATCCCTGCCAGAGCCCAGCCTCAAACCCTGCTGTGGGCTCTTCCTCACCACTCCAGCAAGCTTCCCAACCCTACCAACTCTGAACCACCTTCCATGCAGTGTTGGAGTCTTGCAGTGCCATCAATGGAGCAATGGTCCATGCAATGTTTCACTCTGAAATTAGGAATCCTCCACCCCCTTCCCTAAAATGATGATAGAACACAGACCTCTCAAACGCTACAACACATCTACCCATGGGCAGAAAGAGGATAAGGGGAGCCCCAGTATTGTTGGGGTGCAGAGGGATCCCTCCAAGGTGACAGCCTGGTCGTGACCAGTTATCATGATCTGCCTTTGACCAAATAAAACACCTGGGAGGTCTGCAGGGAGCTGTGCTGTCCTGAGGGAGGGGTGTCATGGGAGCACCTTCGCTGTCACCCAGTTGGTGACAGCAGCAGGGGCAGGGACTTGTTCTTGTGGCACTGGTCGCCCAAGGCTACCACCTCTGCTCCCAAGGTGGCTTATGGAGCTGCCAGGTCTGACTCAGGACAGGTGGATTGAGAGCAGGGCTGTGACAGAGGACAGCCCGTCATGGTGCAGCATTCCCAGAAGGCACTCTTGGGTGCTGGGCAGAGCAGTGGCAGGCCCTGGGGGCTGGATAACCATCCCTCCTCCCCTTTTGCTCTGACTGCTACATCACCTCTTCCCAGAGGAGGGAGCAGGACCTTCTGCCTGCTCTCCACGCTGAGCATCTCCCCACCTCTGATTCCACCTGCACATGCCTCCTCAAGCCAAGCAAGACACTGGCACTGCCACCTTTGTGCACATCCCTCTGCAAAAGCTTCCAGCCCACTGCCCCCCACCCAGTCCCCCCAGGCACACCTGGCCTTGTGCTGCAGCCCACACCAACCCCAAATACACCCCGACTCCCCTTCATGCTCAGTCTGCATGAAGCCTTTCTCCCGGAAACAAGGCTTGCTATATTGTAACTTGCCTAGGGAGTATAAGCGAGCCTCACTCACCATGACAATGACTTAGCAGGATGTAAATCTTTTTAGGAAAACAAAATGTGCTAATTGGTAAGCTGTAAGCAAGGAACTGGCCTTGCTTTAATCTTATGCAAGGCCAAGATAAGAAAGGAACAGGACAGCTGTTTTCTTAAGCAAGATAAGAAAGAAACAAGAACTTTAGGCACGAAAGCTCTCTCTCAGTAAAACCATGAATCCGTAAAACCGTGAAGTCATAAAATGAAACTTAAAGGATGTTTAGGTAGTTTAGGTCATTTAAAGGATGTTTTGTGGCTGGACAATTAACCACGGAATCAAATCCTTAGCGAAATTCACTATATAAGCTCGCTGAAATTTTGGTTCTGCAGAGTTGCATTTTGTAGGGTGCAGACCCTGTGCACTCCCCACCGGTGTTAATAAAGGTACTTTGGCTTACAGTCCGGCTGTGGGTTGGTTCCTTTGAATCATCCCATTTGGCCGCATGCTTGCTGACTTCTCAGAAAGATATTTTTAGCATACAAAATTGGACCTAAGCATTTCACAGCTGGGAGCAGGGTGGAGTAAGGCTGGAGGGGTGTGGGATGCTGCATTTTGGTTTGGGGAAGAGGTGCTCACAAATGGAGTTTCCAGCTCTGACATCCAAGCAATTCCACATCTGGTCCAGCCATTCCTGTTTTCATCTCCAGGGCCATCTTCAGGACATCTGTGGTGGTTTAGTTTTCTTGGTTTTGGTCTAGGTCTTCCCTGGTAACAAGGTTATAGCTAAGGAAGTATTCCACACCATTCCTTCATGTAATCAGCTGTGTATAAAGACAAGGGAAAGGTTTCCTCCCTCTCTCTCTTCCTTTCAGGGGTTTGGAGGACATCAGGTCTCAGTGTATCAGCTCAGGTCTTACCTATATGAGCTGAGGCCTGTCTGAGAAACTGGTGTCCCAGCCCCACAGAGGTGGCAAAACTGCTTCTCTTGAGGGGAGTTTGGTGAGAATTTATTGTGTTAGTTACTTACTGAGCTCTTCCCTGAGTTTACAAGTGTGCGTATCTGTTTTGGTTTGGTTTTACCCATTTTTGTCCCTCTTTCCCTTTCCCCTCTTTTCCCTTTTGGGGTAGTTTGGAGTTCTTGTTCTGTATATTCATAGTGTTTGATTGCATATAACTATAATATATGTGAATATATATATATATACTTTTACTACAATTTTCTTTTGGTACTTTCTTCTCTTCTCTCTCGGGAGGGGGAGTCTGTGTGGTCAGCAGCTGGGTTTGGCAAGGAGCCAAACCAAACCTCCACAACATCACACTGGTTCTTGGACAGGGAATGTGGCTAAACCCAGGAGCTGGAAATTTTAAGATTTGGAGCAGTATTTCACGTCAGACTAACTTTCCCCCAGACCTCGATGCACTAAGACTCTTTGCAGCAAGTTGGGAGCTCCTGATCTGCTCTTTCTGCCCCCACACGTTATACCCACATCCTGCCATCTGCTCTAGGGTGGCATATTGTGCCTATGGTCTCTCCGGCTGCCTGAGTGGAGCAGCTCTGTATCTCCTAAAAAAACCCCTTCACTCTGCACCTCCCTCACTGCTCAAGCCCCTCTGCTTTGCTCCTGTTTGAATGCTCTGCCCAAATCCATGGGCTGACCCCACTCATTATAGTTCTCTTTCATAGACAGCTGATGGAGTGCAGATGTTCGGTGGAGCCATGAGTCTCTCCTTCCACATGAGTCTTAAATAAAGAACTTGGCACTTCCCCTTTATGCTTCTCAGCCTGTACACCTCTCAGAGAAAAGCAAATCCTGAGGAACCACCTATGCTACCCAGGGTAGCTCAGAAGAGAGAAGTCCCCAAAATACACTGACCCTGAAAGGAACCAGATGAATAAGGAAGAAAAAGCCAAGCAGCAGTTTTCCAAGTAAAGTACAACCAGTGGCAAAGTGATGGGGGCAGGAAAGGTGGCACAGCTGGTGGTGTTATCTGGTCTGCTGGGGGCTGCAAAACCCCATTGTCCTTCCTGGTGCTGCAGCAGTGGTGCATTGGAGGAGGCATCACTGCTGCCAGGGGACCCTAATGTGACACAGCTCCTGCCTGACCCAGGCTGCCTGTCCATGTCCTGGCCATGCAGTTGCTATCAGCAAAGTGCTAACCTCTCCAAAACAGTTTCCTTCACACACAGGACACTGGACTACCAGGGTCTGGGCTGGGCCTCTGCTCACTCCTTTCCTCTGTGTGTAGCCCTGCAGAACCCCTGGGGACCTGCTGCCTTCCGCAGGCTTCAATCTCTGACCAAGGCTTGTGGTGGCATGATCCTGTTTTCCACAGAGGCTGGGCAGGTGGGGGAGAAGGAGAGAGGAGGTCACTGTGTCCTGGTAAGTCAGTTTGAGTGGTGTGGGTGGCAGAGTGCCCAGAGTCTGGAGAGCAGCTGCCCTTTGTCATATAAATATGTGCATAAAGTCACATGTGTTCCAGCCCAAGATCAATTCAAGGGGAAGGTCTTGAGCAGACCTACAGCAGTGTCACAGCTGACCTGCCGGAAAAAGAAGGTTCTACCTCTTGCAACAACTTCTTATAGGGAACCGTATGCCCCTTGGCCAGCAGAAAAAACAATAATGCCTGTGATGGTCCTTCTTCATGAGAGTTGAGGCTACAGGGCATCCACACAGATGCTTCTGAATGACCCATAAGGAAGGGCTCACCAGGCATCATGGTGTGACTTACATACCAGGTGCTGTGCTGGTGGTGACACACTTGGCTCACTCACAGCCTGCAGCATAGGGTGTCTCTTGGCTGTAATTACCCTACAGAGACCAGTTAGTCCAGTGTTGGTGCAATCAGCCTCTGTAGTACAAGGGCTCCGCAGGGTGGGGTGACCAGCCACCCATGACACAGGTGGACAGAAATTAGGTCATGGTAATCAAAGGTATTAATGGAACGAGGCTCCAGCATGCAGGGCACAGCAGGATCAAAGACCTGCCCCATTTGTTTCAGCTCTGCCTTGTGCTAAAGCCAGCAAATATCCCACCTGCCATCACTTGTCCCAGCTCAAGTGTCCTTTGCTTGTGCTGTTGCTGCTGGCCTGGGACCACGAGCCTCACTAACATAGCCACTCTCCTTCCTCATTTTTGAGCTGCTGTGGGGTACAAGGCTGCTGTGTGTAGACAGCCCTGCTCCCTCTTTCTGTTGTGCTGTAGAGACCTCCCCGCTTAGAACAACACACACATTCTTCCTTTGCCTTTGTCCTTGTGGAAGATTCCAGCACACCTTGTCTGTGCCAGACCCATCCCTGTATGACAGGGTGCAGAACAGCTTTTCATCCTGGGCCCTATGGAACATGCTGATGCACTTCTAGGCAGTCAGGGTGCCTTGACTCGTGGGAGAATACAGGAGATGAGGAAGGCTGGCAGCACTGCTCACAAAGCTCACTAAACCTAATGAGATTTTCAACAGCTCGAGGAAGCAATAAAGAGCTGTGATTGAATTGGCTGCAAGTGGTGGCATGACAGCGACTTCCATGATGAACACAGTGCAGCTGCCTTCCCTCCCCATGCTGGTCTGTGCTCCAGCCTGTGCTGCCTTAGCCTGCCTTGCCTGGACACAGTCTGGATAGGGCACAAGGGTTCAGGAAAGAGACAGGATACACCTGTAGTCTCAGAAAGCTCCCGATTTTCTGGTGCACAGAAAACTTTCCAGATCCTCCAACACCTGCACAGAGCATCACTGCTCCAAACATGGCTGTGGCAATGGTGACCTCCAGGCGAAGGGCTCCCATGGGCATCCAGAGCCCAGCACTGTCACACTGCTCTCCTGTGCCCCAACACAGAGAGAGAAAGATGAAGCGGAAAACAGCAGTCACAGAAGGACAGGATAAATTCTGTGCCTGGAGGTGGCCACGTCCAGGCAGGACATTTCTTCCTGGGAATGACCCTGACCCATGACCTCCTTTGAACCTGCCCTATTAGCACAGACTGAAGCTGTGTCAGGACACAAAACTATGGTGTGGATGATTACATGACCATGGTCAGGTCAAGGGGTTACTCAGAGAGGTATAGCATGAGTGACCACTGGCTCAAGGGTGGGGAGCCCCTTGAAGCACCCATCTCTTGCTCAGGCATCCATGAGAACAAGCAGGACTCCACAGCCTCTGCCTGTGGGCAGGAGAGCAGAAGGGACTGGGAGCTTCTCTCTCACCCATGTTTTTCCTTCTTGATCAGAAGCTCAATGCTCACAGGGGAATAGTTCTCCAGCATTGCCTTCCTTCAGAAGGTTTTCTTTTAGTGAACTCCAGGATGGGTAAGGAAGTCAGGGCAAGAGTGAGGATGTTGGTTTGTTCATGCAGGGTCTCTGGGGTGGATTGTGCTTGTGGGTGTGTTCTGTAGGGTCTCTGGCAGGCACTGTGCTGAGCTATGCATGCCCTCACTGGCCTCTCCCTACACCTTGCTATGCTGCTTCTGAGTTCCTCCCTCCAGTAACACCACACCATTCAGATCCAAGGACAGTGAAGAACCATGGATTGAAGAGTGAAGGCTCTACCTGGTCTGCTGTCATGGTTTAACTGCAGCCAGCAACTAAGTACCACAAAGATGCTCACTCACTCTCCTCCTGCCACAATGGGGAGAACTGGGGCAAAAAAAAGGTAAAATTTGTGGGTTGAGATAAAAAGAGTTTAACAATTGAAACAAAATAAAGTAATAACAATAATTATGATGATGATGGTGATTAAAACATTAATAATTGTAATTAAAAGGAAAAGGATAAAAAGAGAAATAAATGATGCACAACACAATTGCTCACCACCCACAGACTGACGCCCAGCCTATCCCCCAGAAGTGATTGGCATCTCCCGCCCAGCCTATCCCCCAGAAGTGATTGGCATCTCCCGGGTATGACATTCTATGGTCTGAAATATCTGCTTGGCCAGTTTTGGTCAGCTTTCCTGGCCATGCCCCCTCATGTCTTCTTGTGCACCTGCTCACTGGCAGAGCATGGGAAACTGAAAGGTCCTTGAGTTAGAGTGAGCAATAACAAAAACCTCTACATGTTATCAACATTAGTCCCACACTGAATCCAAAACACAGCAGTGAACTAGCAACTACAGAGAACTCCCCTGCAACTGGTGCCATGGGTCAGAGGCACCACTTTGTTCAAGGCCAGTCCTAGGCCTGCTCTGACATGGTCCCCCTTGTCCTGTCACTGCAACCAGACCGGGTTCTTTGTGTCTCTGCTCTTGACTCACATCTGGCAGAACCACAAACCCTTCAGGTATGCTGTGATGATGGTAGGGAGTATTACTAACAGCCTGGAAAGATGCAGCAAAGGTGATACAGCCTCCTAGAATGAGGAGAGCAGCTGAAAGTCCAGGTCAAGAGGACAAGGGGCAGTCCTGTTATCTGCTGGGCAGTCTTGACAGACGGGAGCATGGCAGGCATTCTGAGATAAGCTGTTCAGGCTGGTTCAGGAGCAGGGTGGGTGATGCTGGAGATGTGAGCATTGCCCCTGCCTGTTTGGGGCAGCTCCCTGTAGTGCTGGTTCACTGCATGAATGTGGACATGGAACTGTTGGAGCAAGTCCAGGGAAGGGCCATGAAGTTGATAAGGAGACTAAAGCACATTCCCTATGAAGACAGATTAAGAGAGTTGTGAATATTTGACCTGGAGAAGAGAAGGTTGTGGGAACACCTCACAGCAACCTTCCAGTGTCTTAAGGGGGCCTACAAGGATACCAGTGAGGGACTCTTCATCAGGAACTGTAGTAGCAGGACAAGGAGGAATGGCTTCAAACTGAAAGAAGGTAGGCTTAGATTAAATATTAGGAAAAAAATTCTTTACTGTGGGGGTGGTGAGGCACTGAAATTCAACCCTGGCAGAGTTCAAGGTCAGGTTGGATGGGGCTTGGAGCAACCTGGTCTAGTGAGAGGTGTCCTGACCCATGGCATAAGGGTTCGAACTCAATGGTCTTTAAAGTCCCTTTCAACACAAGCAATGCTATGATTTTATGAAGCTGTGCTCACATGGCTACATGTCACAGCACCGTGGGCCACAAGTGGGGCAGGCACAGCCAGAGCTGCCTGTCTCTCCTTTTCAGAGGCAGTGGCTGGTTTTGTTTTAGCAGTGTTCTCACTGTTTTCAACTTCACTGCCCGTGGGGCTTCCAGCAGGCATGCAGTCATCTGCATTCAGGCACCAATGCCCCCCCCCCGACATGGGTGCTGGGGTTTGTTTGAGAAGAAGCCGAGCAGGGAGCTGAAATCACTGCCCATCACCAAGAGACAGGGATGAGTTGTGGATGCTGCCTCCATCAATGTGACGGCACTGGGACCCAGGCGTGATAGGAGACAGGAGATAACAGGAGGCAGCGAGCAAACACTGCCAGGTGCTGTGCTGACTCTGCTTCAAGAATATTAATGACACAACAAATCTGTGCAGCCCTCACGCTGCAGGTGGCCCTACATTGGCTTTGCAGCTGGAGTGATGGGGAGGGAATAGGGGCACAGCAATATGCCTGCACAGCAGGGACCTTACCAGATCCTGCTCGTAGCTGGATGTGGGCTGCTGCAGCCTGCAGCCATGGTGCTGGGTGTGGAACATGCAAGGTCCTGCCAGGCTCAGCAGCCCACAGTGCACTGGGAAATGTAGTCCTGCTGCATCACCTGTACTGTGTGCTGTTGGACTTCACCAGGCTGGGGCTAGGACCTTCTCCCATGTACTCTGGGCTTCTCAAACTGACCAGGCCTCCTAACAGATTGTAACAGGCTCTGCTGTGCTCCCCTCTCCTGTTTCTTACAAGGCAGAACTGAGACATGTTTGTCAGGGACCAGTCCTCTTGTAAGCAGGGAGCTGAGGAATATGCAGGACATAGTGGGCAGGTGCAATGATCTGCAGAGTAATGTGGGAAAAGAGCAGAGGTTTTCTGGGACAGAAGGAGAGAGGATGCCTGGGACCAAGAGGCTGCATCCACATTCTCACAGGAAGCACCAAAGGGAGACATTTGAGTCAGTCAGTGCTCTTTGTCCTGCTTGTCTCTGTGTTTGCACAGCCCCTTCAGGCTAACAAACCCTCCTGCAATGAAGCCTTGTGTCTGTTCTGGCACAGTTTTGCTCTCTCACTCCCTGCAGCCATCCCTGAACCCCACAGCAGCAATTATTGATTTTCCAGAGTATTTACAGAGAAAGAGCCTCAGGCATGGATGGGCTCTCACACATGGGTGCAGAGGAGGAGACTGCATCAGTTCTGGCTCTGGGGCTCTGAGCAGGTTAAGTCTTGGGTCTAGATGGGTTACTGTTGGCTGATCCAAACCAGACCTGACCTGCAAAGACAGCGGTGCCACAGGTGCTGGTGTAGAATAGGGATGGGGTGTGGCAAGGACCAGGTTTTCTGTGTGGAACCCCCCTGCATCCTTCACTGCACTACCCACAGCCTGGCAACCCCACAGCTGTAGTGTGCCCTGATCTTTACAGAACATCCCTGCACTTCTCCAGCTCCAGCCTCCCTGGACTGCTTGAAGGCCCTGCTCTGCTTTGGTGATGCAACATTTCCAGAAGGCAGGGCAAAGATATTTATTAATCCCTGAGTCTTCTTTTTATTAGAGAGGAAGGGTGCAGAGCCCAGAAGGAGAAGGGCAAAGAGGACAAAGCCCCCCTTCCCTCCCCCTGCAGATCCACGTGATCAGAGTACATCCAGGGAGACTTCCTTTCTGCTCTTCCTCACCAGGGATTGAGGAGCTTAATTCAGGGTTTGTTGCAGGCTCAGCCCAGCCTGACTTTGCATCTAGCTGTCCAGAGTGTACTCGCCTGCACCGTGGGAGGTATTTGGGGCACTGGAGACTTTTAGCCATGTCTCAGCTCAGCCCTGCTGTGTCAGGCAGGAGCAGAGCATGGTGGAAATAGCACCGTAGAGTTAAGAGTGCTGATGAGAGAAGGGACTGCAAATCCTTCAGCAGCAATTTCCACAGTCAGAGCTATCTCCAGGGCTTTAATTTATCCATTACAACTTAATTGAATGTAAACCCAGTCACTTGTGAGCGGCAGGAGCTCTGAACAGGCAGTGGTCCTGAGTTTCTCTCTGCAAGATGCCTTACCAGGAGCCCCCACTCTACTGCAGAGCGTTGACCCTCAGGGAGCTTCTGCTCTCAAGTGAAAAGGAGAGGCTCTCCTCCTTGCCCCAGCTGAGCTGGCTTTGGTCCTCTGAGCGGCTTCCCACACCACTGGGGAGCTGGTCCCTGAGCTGGGGGTGCAGCAGGTTTCAGATACCAGCTCTGAGCCCAGACAGGCAAGAAAGGCACCCCGACGACTACAGAGGTAGAAGGGCACACCCTACAGCCTCCCACCCCCACAGGCAGACACTGGTCTCTCCTCTGGCCCATGAAGCTGCTCCTGTCATTTTGTCAGGCTGCTGAGGCCTGGAAAACCCGAGAATGTGACCTGTTGCACCTCATGGTACCCC
>JAWWEW010000088.1:62543438-62554650 GCA_035583185.1 Anabacerthia variegaticeps | reverse complement strand
AGCTTGGCAGTGTAGCCCAGGACCCATTTTCCTCCCACCTCCCTTGTTCCTGCTGTAGCTTTCCAAGGCTGTGGGCACTTGAATCTCCCTCCTCTGTATGACTGCTTGGCCCTGCCTCAATCTAGCCTTGGTGGGTGTGGGGGACAGGGAGGGAGCCTGAACATCTCTGCCCCTACACAGGTAGCTGGTCCCCGGTGTGCAGCCAAGCCAGGGCCAGACAGGGTGCTGAGGTATCAGCAGAAGCATCTGATTGTCTTCTCAGCATTAGAGTCAAAGGGCTCAGCGTGTCCGAGTCCTGGTATCCCAGGCTAGCCTCTCCACTGAGCCTTATCCTGCTCCAGCCAAGCACTTCTCTTGGAAAGGCTCTCCAGAGCAAACAGGAGGCACCAGTGATGAGAAGCTGCCTTTTTTTTGCGGTGCTTGTTCATGGTTCCCCACTGTGCTGCAGAACAGGGCTGTTTTCATCTGGAGAGGCTGGTTCTCATTACCTTCCCTGTGTGTTTTCAGAGGCAACACCCTCCCCCCCCCCATTTTCTCTGATACACGGACATTGCAGGAAGCCACCTTTTCACTTCCAATAGACTGAGCAGATTGAGCCAAGTGTGTTTGTGCCAGGCATTTTCTTCAGCCCTTAAACCACTGTTGCATCTCTTCCCCAAATCCCTCTCATACTTTCCCGTGTGCTGTCTGCAGCAGACAGAGGGGCTGCTGATACATCCTGAGGACTGTATTCACAGGTCTTTACTCATCCATATCTACACCTTATGGCCTGATGTTGCACATTCTCCTGAAGACACTTCTTCCTAGCGTGCAGCCCTATGGTGGTGCTCTGCCCAGCATCCCATTTCCACTGTACTCTGTGTGTGTGTGTGTGTGTGTGTGTGTGTGTGTGTGTGTGTGTGTGTCTGTGTGTGTGTGGATTAGCAGCTCCCAGCATGGACAGAGCTCAGGAGAGGATTTTGGCATCACTGTCACCCACCTGCCTCTGCTTGCTTCCCCTCCAGCCTTTGTGATTTTCTATTTAGTCACAATTTTCCAGTGCAGCTAATGGCACAACTCCCTCCCTCTTATCAGATGTCCTTCATCTGCCTTGTTTTAGGAATAGAGTGAAGTAGCGTGACACAGATGGGTAAACTAAGGCAGGGAGGGAGGAAGTGAATTTGTCAAGGTCAGCCAGCTGTGGCAAGGCTGGGAACAGCCCTGGCCCTGCTATTGCTGCTCAGAAGTCCCAGCCACTGGAAACATGTTGTGCTGACTGGTTGAAGACCTGCCGGCACCTATCCTGCTCTGTCACGGGGTGTGCTCAGGGCTTGCCAGTGAGGGCTGGCAGTGGTCTGCCACCACCAGCATGCGACACCCAGCACTGCCCCAGCTCCTGGTGTGCCCACGGTGCTGCTCTGGGGAGCACAGGAGGTGGGGGCTGCTGATGCTCAAACATTCTCCAGGAGCAGGTGCTGTGTGCACTGCCTCTTTCATTTCCTCGGAGGAAGTCTGTCTTGACTGATTCTGCCTTTTCCTTGCCATGAGCAGGTTTTCCAGTCCCACCCAGTTGTGTTACTGGGATTCCTATGAGCTCCTGCAGGTGTTGTGAGTAGCTGTGGGATTACCAGTGGCAATGCTAGCTCTCTTACCTGCCCTCCTGTCTTTCCCTGAAGGACTCTTCAGGATGAGGGATGCAGGATGGTGTCCCTGTGTGACTGTGCCTTGTCTGTGTGGGGCAGGGAGCAAGGGAACATGCAGAGAGTGGGGCAATGTGTGAGACTGTCCCCCGCACAGGGTGTGCAGGGGGGCTGGCTGCTGAGACCTCCCAGTGGGGAGGTATCAGGGGAGTTTTTCCCCATGTCTAGACGGGAGTGCCGGCTGTGGGGAGGGAGCAGGCCGTCTGCTCGCTCTGATTAGCATGCTCTTTAAATAAGACTCTAATTTCCGCTGTTAAAAGAGCTCAGATCCCTTGTGCCCAGGCTGGAGCTGCAGCCAGCCCATCCCATCCCCCAGCCCTGCGTGCTGGCGACAGATGGGATGGGGACCCGACATGCCATAGCACGCAGGCTCAGCCATGGTACCCCCATGAAGTGCCCAAAGGATGGGCTGTATGGGATGCCGGGGAGCATCGGTGAGGGGCAAGGTCTTGCCTTTTTCTCGGGTGGGGGACAAAGTGGCTTGCCCTCCCTCCCCCCACCACCACCGCAGCTCAGCGTGGCTGCCTGGCTGAGCTCAGCTCTGGGGAATGTGCTGGGATTCCTGGGCACCATGCCAGAGTGCATGAGAGGCAAGAGGGGACAGCATTCTGCCTGGAGAGGCTCTGCTGCCCGCTGCCTTCCCTGGATGTCAGTGATGGAGGAAACCTCCTTAGTGAGACGCTTTGTCCCTGCTGGGGTCGTGGCTTGTGCCTTTCTCTGCTATTCCTGCTTCCAGAGGGTGGCCAGGGCACTGGGCTATTCATAAGCCTGGACAGACTGGGTAAACTGGCCAGTGCATGTGGGATACCATGGGAAGGCCAAGGGAGCTTGCCTTCTTTCCTGCTGTCCCGGGTATGGGCTGGACTGGAGCTGCAGAGCTTGCAGAGGAGATGGCAGGACGAGGCCTCACAAAATAGCTCAGGGCACTGGACATCCTCAAGGGTATTGTACCCCACAAGAGTGGGACCCCTGGAGCCCTCCCTGACCCTTGGAATGGAGTCATGGAGAAGGATATTGGGGCAGAGGTGTGCTGGCCAGGGGCTGCTGGGCTGCCTGGGGTAATTCCTGGAGAGGGGACTTTCACCAGACTTTCCCTTCCTCAGGCTGCCTGTCCCCCAGTGCTAAGGCGCCCAACATCGTGTTGCTGCACTCAGACCTCACCCAGCCTATTCCAATGGCAGGCGGCTTTTTAATGAGGAATTAAGCCATGGGCGCATCCTGACTGTGTGGGGCTGAGCTGGTGCCCACTCAGACGCCGCTGCTGAGGGGGGAGCTGGCCTGGCCCAGGGTGCATGGCTGCCAAGTGCCAGGGCTGTGCGTGCCGCACGGCATTCCCAGTGTGGGTGCGTGGCGCCGGGAGCCTTGCCACCCACGGCCATCCCGGCGGGCATGAGCCTGCCTGCGCCACTGGGTCCTGCTGTCTGGCAGCTGCCAGTGGCAGCCAGACTGACCGAGCCAGTCCTGCCAGCCCCACACGGCGTGGGAAGGGAAGGAAGCACTGCCGCCAGGAGAGCTGGGTCAGGAGTGATGTGTTTTGCTGGGAAGCACTCAGCTTGGTGTGGCTGGGGGTCCTGCTGGCCTTGTCCAGGCGCTGGCTTCCTTGGCCCCCCAGCTCCATGGGGAGTTGGAGGAACTGAGGGAGACTGCCCACCCTGCTTTGCTGAGGCAGGCCCCCTCCTTAAAGCCTGCAGCAAAGTCTGTCTGGGAGCCTAGTTTCTGTGTCTGGTGCTGCCCCCAGCTGCCCTGCAGGCAGGGATGGAGTGGAGGGAAGGCAGCAGTGGTGGGGATAGGGTTGCCCTGGATCCAGGTGTGGCCAAGGAGCCCCAGGGCACCAGGATGGGGCTGGCAGCAGTGCCAGCTGCTGCATGGCATTTGTGGTGTGGGTGGGGCAGTGGGCACATGGATGACCTGGAGTGACATTTACTGGGGCACTCTGGGTGTTCTTCACAGCAGATACTGTACCATCATCCTGGGGCAGGCTCTCCCTGAGCCCAGGAGCTCAGCATGTCCAGTGTTCAGCAAGGAGGAGCCATGAAGAAACACACCCTCCCTTCTCCCTGCAGTATGGTGGGGTGCCAGGATGGGGACCTACAGTGGCAGGTGTCTGGAATGTGTCCCCTTCTTAGTTGTCCAGGGTCTGTCCTGATCTCTGCTGCTGTATGGCCCCTCTTTGTGGGTCAGGGGTGCCAGCTGGCTGGCTGGGGCTGGTTGGAGGTGAACAGGTGTAACTGGAGCAGGGTGTCCACAGGCAGGTGCCTGCTGAATTATTCAGAGCCTCTCCATGAACTCAATGAACTGATGGTGGCAGGACACCTGCACAGCTATTGCCTCTTGCTTCCACTCTGCCTGGAGCTGGTCTGGCCTTGGTGCACACAGATGCGTAGAGGGATCTTCATAAAGCACTCATTTCCCCCAGGCCCTTTGGTAGAGTAGAACTACTGCCTGTCCCTGGGTATTTGGTGCTGGACAGATCCCCATCATGGTGTGCACCCCAGGACCACAGGCATTGTGTGGGAAGAGAGCCCTGGAGGGCCCAGCTTGCCATTCTCCCCCTGTCGTGATGGGGCCAAGCTGTGAGCAGGATGCAGGGTGCTAGGGATCCTTCCTCCATCCAGTCCTCCATGTCTTGCCTGTGGATGCAATCCCTGAGGTGAGGGGTGTTGTGAGACGGGCCAGGGGCTGGCACCAGCACAGCAGCCTCAACCAGCATTGACTAAAAAGGAGAAGAGCGGGGAGCTGACGGCAGCGCTGAGGAATGCTTGTGCCTCCGTGCACAGCTCCATGTGTGCTGGGGGGCAGCTGGGATCCACCGGGTTGTCCCCCTGATCAGCTGCTGCTCCATGGCGGGGGTGCATCCCACCCACAGCAGCTGCTCAGGAGGGGACCCTCAGCAGCAGTTTGGCCCCCTCCCAGCATCGTGCTGGGTCAGGGCATCCCGTGCTCTTCCCTTGCCCTGCACATGCCAGGGAGCTGCAGATGGACGGGGTGTCCGTGCTTGGCCACGCTCCAGCTGCTGTTCTTGGCGGGGGACCAGGCCCCCAGCTCGCATGACAGCATTGGCCTGGGGCTGGCTAGATACACAGCTCATCTGAGCGCCATGCCCTGCCAGACGGGGGTCAAGCACTGGGGCAGCATTGGCCACCCCCAGGGCTGGTGAGTGGGGGGACAGTGATCCCCCTCAGTTCTCCACCCCATGCTGCTGGGGTCTGACTGGGTGGTGCTGACCCAAAAGAGCCCTCCAGGGGATGCCTGAATCCTGTACCTGCCTGTTCTTGCAGTAGGGCTGAGGTCACAGCTTATGGGGGCTGTTGTTCCCTCTCCAGGAGGTCAGGGCAGTGTCACAAGCAGGGTGCCCTGGGAAAGATGGGGATATGTGTCTTTGGTACCAGGAGTCCTCCAGGTGCTGTTGTGCTGAGAGAGCCCTCCCTAGCCCTAATGGTTCCTGGGGTTCCCCATATGTTGGGTGTGTGGGGTGCTTAGCTCCTACCTCTGGGGCTGGGGTGGAAGCTGGGTGCAGTCTGGTGTGGAGGGGGGCAGAGGTATATGGGACTCAGCCTCCTCTGCACCCCCCTCCAGGTGCGGCACCGCCAGTCGGGACAGATCATGGTGCTGAAGATGAACAAGCTGACCAGCAACCGGGGCAACATGCTGAGGGAGGTGCAGCTGATGAACCGCCTCTCGCACCCCAACATCCTCAGGTAGGACCTGCTTTCCCCCAGCTGCCAGCACGATTGTCCCCCTTTCCCCTGGGCTGGGGGTTTGGAGCTACTGCTGATGCTGGTTGAGCTCCTGGGGCTGGTCACTGCTGCAGCCACCCTCACGTCTCCTCTATCTCACAGGTTCATGGGGGTGTGTGTGCACCAGGGACAGCTGCACGCACTGACAGAGGTAAGAGCACAGCAACAGCCATGAATCTCAGGGTTCCTGCAAGCCTGGGGAGGGGACAATGAAGGTTGTTGGAAACACATTCTTGCCTGAGACACACATACAGGGCAAGGTCTGCTGGGAGGCTGTGCTGTGGGGTGGTTGGAAGATGCATTAGGATGAGAGATGGGCATCACCCAGCATTATGGGAGGGGGGATGCCATGATGCAACGGACTGGCTCTTCCCATCAGTACATCAATGGTGGGAACCTGGAGCAGCTGCTGGACAGCCCTGTGCCCCTCTCCTGGTCCATGCGTGTCAAGCTGGCCCTCGACATTGCCCGTGGCCTACGCTACTTGCACTCCAAGGGCATTTTCCACCGTGACCTCACCTCCAAGGTACGGGATGCTCCAACACACTGCATTGCCTTTGTTGTCCCACACCCACATGGCTGCCCCTGGCTGGGGAGCAGGAGGCTGCACTGTGCCCAGGCATCCTGGGAGCAGTGGCCAGTGAGGCAGGGCTGGTGCAGTTGATGTGACAGGGGTCCTCCTGTGCCCCCAGAACTGCCTGGTGCGCTGTGAGGCAAGTGGCTACACAGCTGTAGTGGGTGACTTTGGCTTGGCAGAGAAGATTCCCACCTACAGGTGCGTGAGAAGCATCCACTTATCTGTCCCTGTCCCTGGAGTGAAGAGTTTCAAGCCTGTTTGCAGCAGGAACTGGGAAGGGATGGACATTTGGGATGCAGATACAAGGGTGGGAATGGGGGGTGATTGGGTTTTCCACAGCAGTGGGGCTTGTGGGACAGATAGACACATCTGAGGCTGGCTAGGAGGGAATGAAGAAGGGAGCGGTGTGGCTGGGGAGAGATGAGTTTGTGGGGTGCGTGGAGGAGGGTTAGCCCAGGAAGGGAGATGGAGATGATGGTCTGGGCTGCCCCAGTGGGAGTATGAGAGTTTGGATAGAGTATTAGGGGACTGATGCAGGCCCTAATACTCCACCGTGTCCCCCAGTGAGGGCAGCGAGAAGGAGCCGCTGGCCGTGGTGGGCTCCCCATACTGGATGGCACCCGAGGTGCTGCGTGGGGAGATCTACAACGAGAAGGTGAGGCTCCGTGGCTGCCCTGTGGGGGGCTTTACCCAGGCTTGTGCTGCCAGTGGTTTGCAGAATTTGCAGCCCTGGGAACATTAGCACACCTAGAGGGAAGGAACTGGGCGTCCCTCTGATGATGAGGTGACAGAGCCTCTGGTGTAGCTCTGCAGAATGGTGGGCACGTCAGGCCCCATTAGTGCCATGACTCCCCACTCTCTGCAGGCTGATGTGTTCGCATATGGCATCATCCTGTGCGAGACCATCGCTCGTGTGCCAGCAGACCCCGACTACCTGCCCCGCACTGAGGTGACTCTCTGGGATGGGAACAGGGAGGGAGAGTGGTGGGCAGCAGCACCAGGGCTGGGACTGCTTCACTAAACAAGGGGGGGCCATTCTCCTGTGTTAGGCAGAGCCCTATATGCAAGAGCTGCCCCGCACCTTAGGGCAGGGGTGCTCTGTACCACTTGCTGCCTGTGGGGGGATAGCCTCTCCTGGTAATCTGTCCTTGGAACCCCTAGTCAGCCCAGGCAGGAGAAGGGGACAGCTGGTACCCAGCAGACCGCAGGAAAGATCAGTGTCCCAGGATCCCCCAGCCTTACGCCAGTTTGGGGTGACACCAGGGTCCTCCCTTGCTGTGCCCTGGCTGGGGTGCTTCCAGGTCCACAGCCCTGGGTGGCATGCAGTCAGCACAGGGTTGGGGCGGGGGCAGGCCATTCCACGTCCCCTGGGCCATGTGGTGCCCCAGGGGACCCAACCTTACTCTTCCTCCTTTCCCTGGTGCAGGATTTTGGTCTGGACGTCACCACTTTCCGCACCATGGTGGGAATCGACTGCCCAGCGGCCTTCCTCCAGCTGGCTTTTCACTGCTGCAGTGTGAGATTCCCACCTCCACTGCCCTTCACCACTAGGGCAGCAGGGCAGGACAGGCTGCCTTGCCTGCTCGTGGGGAGAGCAGGGAGCTGCCTTTGCTGTGCAGGGCTCCCTGGGATGCTGGGGAGGGCACAGACCTGATGGGGAACCCCTCCTGTCCACAGATGGAGCCCACCTCCCGCCCCTCATTCCTGGAAATCACACAGTGCCTGGAGAGCATCCTGCAGCACCAGCTGGGCACCGAGGGTGCCAGGGCCACCTTCTTCAGCACTGGGGAGAGCCTGCCAGCACCTGAGACCACAGCCACACTCAGTGGTAAGTGGGCGCCTTGGGGACAGGCCATAACAGGGCATAAAAATGGAGGGGTGTGAGGTGTCCTGTCCTACCCCCTCAGCTGTAGGGGGGAAGGAGACAGGGTGTGTGAGGTCTCTGGGATGAAGCTGGTCCCTGTTCCTTCCTTGGGGTGCAACCCTGGGTGGTTGTGTGCCCAGCACCCAGTAGCACCCGACATGGGCAGCTGCTGGCAGCTGGTGACACGTTCCTGTGCCCATGCCTAGCAGGGGCCAGGAGGTCAGCCAGCGGCACCGAGCAGTCGCCCCTGTGTGAGCTGGGGACCGAGCACCTGCAGCCAGACCAGCACCTGTCCCACAGCCAGTCCGACATGTTCCCCCCCAAATCACCTGCCGTGCTGCAGCCGCTGGAGCCTAATGGTGGGGCCAGGTCCAAGGAGATGTCCCCCCGCGTCAACCCCTTCTCCCAGCGTGAGGACTTGAAGGGGGGGAAGATCAAGCTCTTTGATATGCCAAGCAAGTCGGTCATCTCTCTCACGTTCGCCCTGCCGCCCCCCACCCCGCTCCAGCTCAGCACCCCCGTGACGCCCGACCCCGCCATGGAGGTGCAGTGTGACTTCTCAGCCCCCACCACCAGCCCCCGCAAGTGCCACTCTCTGCCTGCCTCTCCCGAGCTGCCCCACCATGGGGGCCTGGCGCTGGATGTGGTGTCCCCTCATCCCACTGATGACCCCCAGCCCTCCACTCTCCCTCCTCCCCCAGCCTGGGGACAAGCCTCCAGGCCCAGCTCCAGGGTGGAGGAGAGTATGGACTGTGGTCTCGACAACCCTGAGCCGCCGCAGCCCACATTGCTGCCTCCCAACAGCAACTTCATCCGCACGGCATCCTTGGGCACCCAGCCCTGGCAGCCAGAGGCGCGAGCACCCAGCGGGCTCCTCCTCAACAACAACCACGTGATGGTCAGCAAACCTCTGGCTTGGGGCAGCGGGCTGGAGCACGGCTTTTCCGAGCTCGGCATCTCCTGTGCGGCAGCGCT
Source organism: Anabacerthia variegaticeps (assembly GCA_035583185.1). Classification (NCBI taxonomy): domain Eukaryota; kingdom Metazoa; phylum Chordata; class Aves; order Passeriformes; family Furnariidae; genus Anabacerthia; species Anabacerthia variegaticeps. The sequence goes on along the minus strand of JAWWEW010000088.1, from coordinate 62,545,818 downwards.
GGAGCGGACGGAGCGCTCAGCCATGCTGCCTGGGCACAGCTCTGGTGCCGTGCTGGAGCAGGATGAGGTCCTGCCCTGCCCTGGCTGCTGCCTGAGTCCTTTCAGCTTCAACTTTGCCTCCATCTGCCATCAGCCAGCTCCCAGCCCGCCCCGCTACCAAAACCTCAACTGTGAGGCCAAGAGCCTCCTCTGCCATGACAGGGGCCAACACCAGAAAGCCCTGGGGCCAGTGCTGGCTGAGCCCAGCCTGAAGCTGCCGGAGGCACAGTCCTAGTAATGGGGATCATGGGGAGTGGGCTGCATCCTGCTGCCCTTCACACCCCTCTGCAGCCACAGCACTGGGCAGTGCAGGAGCCTGGCACGTCCCCACGGTCTGTCCTCGCTCAGTGCTAGGCCGTCAACAGTGGCCATTGTGCCATGTGCTGTGGCTGCCACAGCGCTGCCCAGGTGCTTGGGCACCCATCCCACCAGGATCAGCCTTGGGGGTCGGTCTGCAGGAAGCCCTGGGGGTGGGCTGGGTCTCTGCTGGGGACTGAAGTGCAATAACACCCCTGAACCCAAGCACTGTCCCAAGCGGCAGGGCTGGTCCCCCGCAGGGCCCCCAGGGCTCAAGCTCTGGATCCAGGACCCCCTTTCCCCAAGGGCTCACTCCCCTGCATACTCTCACAGAGGGGTGTACAATGAGCCTGCTCCTCTGGGAGAACTGGGAGTCCCCTGCACCGCAGCGGATGAGGGGGACTGGGTTGGGGTAGAGAGGTCAGCGTGTGTATTGTGTGTATTTGGGGATCCTCGGTGGCTGGTGGGTGTCCCAATGTGTGTCCACAAGCTTGGGGAGCACAGCCAGTCCCTGACACGGGGAGAGGTGGGCAGGGGACCGGGAGAGGGGCAATGCCCATAGAAAGTGCACAGGAAGGATTGCCAGCACTGGGCTTGTCCCTGCCTTCCCAGTGCAGAAAGTTGGGTACTGAGCCAGCACAGTGCCTCGCAACCCCATGCCATGCAGGTTTGGGGGCAGGGTGCTGGCAGAGGGGCCAGGGTGCCATCCTGGCATCATGGGGATGGGGCCAGTGGGCAGCACGGCCAGGCTGCCAGGCCCCCGGCAAGGGTGGGAGCCGGCTTTCCTCCCTCCTGCATAATGCACTGGTGAATGCGGAACTCTTGTGTTTTCTATTATTATTATTAATAATTGCTAGTAATATATACCCAGCTTATTTAAAGTGTTCAATAAAAACTGAATGTCCCAACAACTCAGGCTTGCGTCTCTTAGTTGCCCATCAGATGTGGAAGGGATCCCAGTCCCAAAAGGTTGCACAGGCTTGCTTGGGGTTTCTGGGGAACTTCTCGGGGACTGCAAGTCCACCTGGCTTAGCCCAAGATCTCAATGCCCCTAATGTGCCCATCTTGGTTGAAATGGCTTCAGTCAAATTCCCCTCTATTATTTAGGTTGAGTTCATGCCCTTGAGTTCATGTTCGCAGTGGTACACAAGAAAGCAAAGAGCAGACAAACTGTGTCTCTTTATTGCTACAAAGTGGGTTCAGCCAGCAGACAAGACAGGGGAAAGACACATGCCACCTCCAAAAAGCCCATCTTTATCACTCTTTTGCTCTTCAAGCAAGCTAATTAAATAGCAATTAATCAGCTGGACCCATTGTAAACTGAGAGCATTTTTGCCTGATTGAACAGGACTTCCTCTGCTCTCACCTGGCTGCAGAATTACATCAGGGCTACTTTGCTTAATCTTCGGATGTGCACGTGTTTAGTAACTATTTAAAGTCCTGACTAGTTGTCTCCCAAAGCATCAGCCTGCTGCAAGTGCCCGAGTTGCTTTTGCCTTCAAAAGGCACAATCACACTGTACAGCCCTAAAGGTCACTGCTCTACTTTTCTAATTAGCGCCAAAAAAAATCCCCAAGTGCCAGCGCAGGCGCTGGCCAGTTCATGCTCAGCTTTGCTGCTTGGGCGCCGAGGCTTTGCCGAGCCTTTTGAGCGCTGGGTTGCCTGAAAGCTGTAGCCAAGCTGCTCCTCTTATGGGATCAGGGAGAAAATGCCTATTGCGGGCAGGGGACTGGCTAGGGGTGGGGCTGTGCTGTCCCTTGTCTCTCCTTTGCATGCCAGCACCACAGCTCGCTCTGCACTGGGGATGTGGCCTGGCTGCAGACTGGAGTACCAGGGATTGCTTCACTCTGTGCCCACGTTCCCCACCACCCACCAGCCCCTGTGCCAGGAAGATTCAGTGTGTCCCTTGCAGGTGTTGGGCTGGTCTGTGGGGCCCACACCACTCTGATGAAGCACATCAGCTGGGGGACAAACAGCCACTGCTGCCGGGTGTCCCAGCTTGTGTGATGCCCGAGCATCACTGGGCATCCCTGGGAAGGACCTG
>JAWWEW010000088.1:62517997-62529373 GCA_035583185.1 Anabacerthia variegaticeps | reverse complement strand
GTGGCTTTTGCTGTGCTTGGGAGCCCAACACAACACAGGCTTTCAGGGAAAGTGCTGCTGCCTTTCAGTTTCATTGTCACTGCTCTCCTTCCTGCTTTCTTTTCAACGTCATGTGATGGCCTTCCCCAAGCCCACGCTGTCCCACCAACTTCCTTTTCCAGCCAAGCAGGTGATGTCTTCCCTCACCAATTCTCTTGCTTGCCCGAGAACCCTCAATGCACTCAGCCCCAAGCAGAAGAGCCCAGCTCCATATGGAAGCTGCAGCTGTCAGTTGGTACACAAGCCCTTTGTTGACAACCCTGACTGCAAGACCCCAGCTATAGAGATCCAGGCACAGGCAGGTAGGTACTCACAGTGGAAGCTCAAGCTGACGAGGATGATTTGTGCCAGTAGAAGCACCAGGGAGAGGAGACCCAGGCTGAGGACTGCCCAGCACCAGGGCAGGCGCACTGGCTGCTGAGAAGCTGAGAGAAGGATTTAATTTAACCTAGACCCTGGGGGGCTTGGTGGGAGCAGGGGGGAACTTCCAGCCATGAAAGGTCTGTGAATCCCAAGCGGGATGTCAGGAAGCTGCAGGGAAGCCCAGAAAAAGTGGAGGAGAGCCCATTTGACCCACCTAGAAGTTGTCTCCCTGCAGACAGCACATTGCATGGGGCATAGAGAGCAGAACAGGGAGTGCCTGTGTGTGCTACGGCAAAGGGGTATAGCAGGCATCCCCTGCCCTTGAGCCTCTCCTGCCCCCCACCCTGAGAGCAGGCAGTCTGCAAGGAGATTGGAGAGGAACTCTATGGGAGAGAACACCCAAGAAGTGGGGGGAGCAGGTCGGGGAGGATGGTCCTGGGTCCTGGGGAGGGCAAGGGCTGCAAAAGGGCAGGGAACCCGCTGAGAGAATGGGGTGTCTGGGACGGGGACCACCGCGCCATTACCTGGTGTGGGGGGAAAGCGCAGATCGGCGTATGTGACCCTCTCTTCCATCCCTCCTTTGATGTCTTGCTCTGCACCCCACGGAGGCATCGGCAACCCTCTCCCAGACAACTTTGTCAGACAAGTGTGATGCAAAATGGAAAGTGTCACTTCCTGGTGGGGTCCCCAGAGGCACCACCTGGGACACAACACGGGGGCGTTGTGCCACTGACAGCCACTTGGGGCAAGGGGAACCCCTGTCGAGGCCAGCACCCAGGTGTTCCGGCACTAGGGAACCCCACCCCCTGCTTTTGGGGCAACGAGTGATGGGGATGGCTTCTGACTCAGACACGGGACCAGGACTGGGCTGAGCAGCCATGTCATGGAATCATAGAATGGTTTGGGTTGTAAAGGACCTCAAAGATCATCTTGTTCCACCCCTCCCTGCCACGAGTAGGGTAACCTTTCACTAGACACGGCTGTTCAGAGCCCCATCCAGCCTGGCCTTGAACACTTCCAGGGATGGGGTATCCACAGCTTCTCTGGGCAACCTGTCCCACTGCCTCACCACCCTCAGAGTAAAGGATCTCTTCCTAAGAGAGGGAAAGCCATACGAGGAGCAGCTTAGGTCACTTGGTTTGTTCAGCCTGGAGGAAATTGAGGGGAGATCTCTTCTCAGTCTACAGTTTCCTCACAAGCAGCAATGGAGGTACAGTCACTGATCTCTTCCCTCTGGTGACCAGTGACAGGAACCAAGGGAATGGCCTGAAGCTGTGTCAAGTGACGTTTAAGGTGGATTTTAATTGAAGGTTCTTCACCTAGAGACACTTCACCTATGTGGACACTTCCCCAGGGCAGTGGTCACAGCACCAAACCTGACAGAGTTCAACATGTTTGGACAACACTCTCAGGCACGTGCTGTGATTCTTGGGGTTGTTCTGTGTAGGGCCAGGATTTGCACTTGGATGATCCCAGGGAGTTCCTTCCAGCTCAGGATATTCTATGATTCTGTGATTGGTATCTAATCCAAACCTGCCCTCTGACAGTTTGAAGTCATTTCCCCTTGTCCTATCACTACACACTCTTATAAAATGTCCTTCTCCAGTTCTCTTGTCGCCCTTTAGGTACTCAAAAGGTGCTATATGGTCTCCCCAGAGCCTTCTCTTCTCAAAACTCAACAACCCCAACTCTCTCGGTCTGATCTGCCCTAAGCACCACGAGGGAAACCTGGGCATCCCTGGGGAGCCGGGAACATCCTCATGTGCCTCTCCCCAGTTTCTGTTCCCCTTTTTTTTTCTTTTTTTTCTTTTTTTTTTTTTTTTTTTTTTTAATGGGGCTGCCACTGCGTCTCAGCTTTGTTAAGCGAGTGGGGCTGGGATGCTCCTTCCCCCCACGCCATCGCTGCCGTGTCCCCCGAGTCCCTCCGGAGCCCCCTGCGGGCAGGCAGCTCCGGGATGCCGGGATGTCTCGTCCAGGACTACGTTTCCCAGCGGCTCCTCCCGGGGCTGCACATGCTCGATGCGACTCCCGGCAGCTCCCGGCGCGGCGCCCGGTGCGGCAGGGGCGGCTCCCGGTGAGACCGGCGGAGCGGCTGGTCCCGGCTGCCACTGTCCCGGCCGGCCCCTCTGCAGGCACCGGGGAGGCTCCCGGTTTGGCTCCCGACGGCTGCCGGCGGAGCATCGTCCCGGAGGGGCATCCTCCCGGCCCGGGGCATCCTCCCGGCCCGGGGCATCCTGCCGGCTGAGCATCCTCCCGCCTGAGCATCCTCCCGGCTGAGCATCCTTGCCGCCGGAGCATCCTCCCGGCCCGGAGCATCCTGCCTGCGGAGCAGCCTTGCCGCCGGAGCATCCTCCTGGCGGAGCATCCTCCCGACCCGGAGCATCCTCCCGACCCGGAGCATCCTGCCGCCTGAGCATCCTGCCGGCGGAGCATCCCCCCGGCCTGGGGCATCCTCCCGGCCCGGGGCCGAGCGATCCCACCCCGCCCCGTGGCTCCAGCAGCATGCCCCGCGGGCGAGCCTGGACGCAGGCGGAGGTCAGCAGCCTGCTGTCGCTGGTGGGGGGCTCGGGAGAGGCCGCCCTGCTCATGGCCTCCACGTCGCGCCCCAACGAGGCGCTGTGGAGGGAGATCTCCCGCGGGCTGGCGGCCGCCGGCTACGGGCGCAGCGTGGCACAGTGCCGCTCCAAGTGGAAAGCGCTCAAGCAAGCCTTCCACTCGGAGCGGGAGACGCGCCGGAGGGCGGGACACCACTCGCCACGGCTGCCCCCGCACTACCGAGCCATGAAGAGCATCTGGAAGGCGGCCGGGCGGCCCGTCTTTGGCGAACGGAGGATGCCAGGTGTGTTACCGGGGGCGGACACGTGGGCTGAGCAGGGCGGCTGGGTGAGGGTTGCAGGGGGAGCGCTGGTGCTGCAGGGCCTGTTGATGGTCTTTCTCTTCCTCTAGACCTGGTGAAGCTGCCCGCCAGGAAGCGTAGGTCAGCCCTTGCCACTCGCTCTCCGTCCTCACCAGAGCCGCCAGGTACCCGTGGGCTCAGGCAGCTGGAGCAGGGATTGTCCTGGCTGTGGGGTGGCAGACACCCCTCATCGCCCGGTTATTGAAGCTCTTTTCTGCACCCCCTCACCTCCTTCTGCAGAGCACGATGTTGGCAGGGACACCCCGGGCACGCTGCTGTCCCCGCTGCTGCAGAGTGCAAAAGATGAGCCAGGGAGCCGTAAGTACCAACCTGCCCTGCTGCACCGGGCTGCGTGGCCATGGCTCCAGCCCGAGCCCATGGCAGCATGATGGGAATGGGGGGCTTAGAGGATCAGGGGAGCCATCACATGTCCCTCAGCAGGGCTGCTCAGTGGTGGAAGTGCTGGGACTTCCCCCTCCAGAGCCTTTGACTCCAAACCAGTCCCAGAGCATGAGAGGATGGGGATGGGTGGGACAGGGCAGGAAGGGGTCTCCAGCTCTGATCCAGTCTGAGGGCATGGCAAGGCTGCTGGCTGCCCCATAGCAGATCGTGGGGTGCAAGGTCTGTAAGGGACAGTGGCTCCAATACAGCCCAGTGGTCTTTTGTGGCTGTGTGGCACTGCAGGGGATGTGACCCCCCTTTCCTTCGGCAGGTCCTGTCTCTCCCTTTCCCCAGTAACACCACAGGGCTTCAGATGAGTTAGGACTGTGTGTGAGGGCCAGAGGTGCCTGCAGCTCCCCTGCCCCGCAGCCCACCCAGGGTCGTATCTTGCACTCCCCTCCCTGTGTGAAGGCCAGAGGGTTTGGCACTGAGGTGATGCAGGATACACCCCTGAGTCTGACTTGCGTGGGCGCCCCAGCCAGCATCCCACACTGGGTAACTACCTTCTGTCTCCCTAAATTCCCCCTGCAGTTTCAAGTGGATGTGGGATTCTCCTTCACTTCCAGCCCTAATCTGTTGTGTAGCGTTGCTGCGCGCTGCTCCGCCGCTGCTGCCTTCCAGCCCAGAGGTGGCTGCATTGCAGTGGTGGGTGAGTGACTCCTGCTTTTGTACCTAGCTCTGAAATGTTTTGGGGCCCTGCAGGGCACTGTGGAGCTGTGGCTAGGGCATGTTGGGCTGTGGGGCTGGCCGGGGCAAGCCAGGCAGACCCTGGGCTGGTGGTGATCTCCTGGCAAGTCCTATCAGATGGCGTATCTCTCCCCTCTGCTTTCTCCCAGCAGCTGGTGGGGACCACGTCGCTGGAGTGCCACCGTCACCCTCCACCATGCCACGTAAGGCTTTCCTTGCCCTGCTCAGCCCAGTAAAGCACAGTAAACCCCCTCGGCCCCACGAGCAGGGTCTGATATGGTTCTCGTTGCAGACAGCAGTTGCTGTTTCCCTCCTGTCTCCCTCCTGGGTGAGTACTGTGCCTTGGCTACTGTGCTTGTGCGCCCTGGGCAGGAGGTGGCTGCAGCTCACAGGCTGTGTCTCCTCTCATTCCAGGCCATCATGCTGCCCTGAAGCAGGAAGGAACAGAGGGAAAGGCTGGTAAGTGCAGCTTTGAGTAAGTCCTCCTGGTCCAGGGTACAGCTCTGTCCTGTCCTGCCAGTGGGAATGCCGGGTGTGGACTTCCAGAGGCAATGCCCACACAGGCTCTATGTGGGGTCAAGCTGAGCATGGAGCTTGGGTGTCTCCATCACTCTTGTTGTTTCCTCCATGCCAAGCTATCGTGGCACGTTTTCCTGGTGAGACGTCCCTGGGGATGGGAAGAGGAAACCGGATGCTGCCAGTGGCTATCGCAGCCTCAGGCTCCCAAGGGACAGCAGCCATGAGCGAGCAGCCGGCAGCAGGTGAAGACACATCAGATGCAAGCCTTCATGGTGGGTCCTCCCTGCAGCATCCCAAAAGCCTCACGGGGAGCTCTCAGAGCCAGAGGGTTTGCTGTCACTGACGCCCTTCTCACTGCAGGGTCTGGTGTGGCAGTCTTGCTCCAGAATGTCCAGCAGCTGCTGGTGCAGATCCTGCAGACATCACGGCAGCAGCAGGCACTACTGGAGAGCCTGGCCAGCGACACAGTCTCCCACCTCCATTTCCTCTCCCACAGCCTCGTGCAGGTGGGAGAGACCCTGCACCAGCTCCTGCTCCGGCCACAGACCCACCCTGGCCCCCTTGGCCACTACGTCCCCAATATGCACCTTTTTGGGGGTGGCCCTGGAGTGCCCTGTTCTCCTGGCACTCCCCACACATCCCCGGGTCACAAAGAGGAGCCTCAGCTGTCCCCTGATGCCCGGTGCACCTCCCCATGAGTGCCACCAGGACCAACAGCTTTGCTACGCAGCCATGGCACAAATCTGTATAGCAGAGGTTCCACATATTTTGAAAGTTTATAGAAGAGAGACATTTTAATAAAATTAAAAATAGCTTTTCTACCAATGAGCACAACTGACCAATTCTTTCCCCCTCTCTAGGGGATGTTCCCCTTCTCACTTTCGAGACGAGTAGGAGAGGAACTCTGCTATTTACAGCCTCTGAGAAACTCCCAGGCCACACATCATGTACTCTAAGATGTACTTTGTCTGCTCCTTCCAGCAGCACCTGGGGCGGGCAGGACCCCTAACTGGGGAACATGCTGCTGGGCTGTGGCAAAGAGTGGAGCAACTGCCAGGACTGTGGAGGGCAGAAAGCCCAGATTACTAAGGTGCATCCCTCTCCAAGGGAAGAGACAGGGGTGGGCGATGCTGGGTGGCACTGGGGCTGTGGAGGCAGTATGTACATCAGCCATAGGCCCCTGTTCTCCGGGTCCTTGGCAGGTCTCTTCCAGCAGACAATTTGGGGCTATTGCAGCCAGTGCTGTGGACTTGCCATGTGCTGCAGTAAGGTCTACCTACTCCAGGAGGGATCCTCCTGCTTGAGTACATGGATCACCATCTGGTAACAATAGTTGCAGACATGCTATGGCATGTAGTGCTTGGCAGATGGACCACTGCCTCTTGCCCCAACATGCACCATCGTCACTAGTTAGTGCACATCCTATGGGGCTGAGATGATGTGTGACCTCCAGAATGTCTTTGCCACATAGAGGGAGAGAAAGTAGTTGATACTGCTGGGTGTAGGGCACGTAGATGTCAGGACAGCCATCCCGCTGTGCCACATGGCACTTGCTGGAGGGCTGGTAGGTGTCCAGCCACTTCTGCTAGAAGAGGGGGGACACCATGTAGGGGGCTGGCCCATGCCAGTTTAAGCCCAGCCAGGAAGGTGGGCAAGCAGTCCATGTTGAAGCAGTTGTCCATCTTGAGGACGTATCAAGGTGTACCCACTTCTCAGATGCCATGCATAACCTTCAGGATGACATTGCAGCGCATGTTCCTAGCTCCTCAACAAGATGTCCATGAACTCCTGCCCTACCCACTATACACCCTGGCCCACTTCTGCCTCTAAAAAGACCATCTTCCAGATGCTTGCCAGGGCACCCCCTGTTCTCCAGCTGCACACCCAGCTGGCTGGAGCACCCCACCTGTGGCCAAGCCATGAACAGGGACCAGGAGCATGGTCAACAGGGCCTACCAGCGAGGTGGCTGGGGGATAGCAAGTGTCAGAGCACCAGTGAGCAACATCATCACAGCCCAGACACCATCTGGCAGGGGAGAAGCGTGGGCAAGCAGTGCTGGGAAAACCCATTGCTTCTCATGGCATTGTCCCTCATCCCACGCCAGCCGTGCACTCTGGGTCAGAGAAAAGGGCATGCTGTGGAGGCACCCTGGCCTCGTGATGCAGCAGGCAGGGAGTTGGGGTCTGTGGGGGCTGCCAGGAGCAGGGCCAGCCCTGGCAGGGATAGTGCTCCCATTGCTGTACACAAAACATCCTCTGTGCTCCCAAAAAGGAGCAGAAAGCTGCTGGCTGCTGGCCAACAGCTCTTAGGCTCACGCCTCATGGCAGTGGGGCTGCTGCCTGCAAACAGCTCTGGCCTGGATTTCTCTCTTTGGGACCTATCAGGGTGGACAAAGATAGGACTAAGGTGGGATCCCCCTTCCTGAGCTCTGCCACTTGCACCTTTGCACTGTAGTTGCCCATGGTCCACACTTACCTCGCGGTGCTCCCAATGATTTTAGTGATTACTGTGCTCCTCACCATCCCACTGAGCTCCCAACAACCTTGCTGTGCTCCCCACTGTCCCACTGAGCTCCTCACCACCCAGCTGAAATCCCTGCCATCCCACCACACTTCCCAACACCCTGGCTTGCTCCCTGCCATTCAGGCCGCTCCCTCCAGCCCTGGGACACCACTGCACCCTTCCCTCAGCCCCCATGTGCTGGGGCAGTGGGGCAGGCTGTTCCTCTGCACGGAGCACGGGCAGGTCCCTGGCAGGAGCTGAAGAGGAGTGAGAGGTGCTCTGGGACAGGGTGCAGTGCGGGGCTGGCTGCAGGGGAGGGTGGTTTTGCAGCAGGGCCTGTGGAGGGTGTTCTGGGGGCTGCAGGTCAGGGGTGCATTGGATGGCACCAGAGGTGCAAGTGGGAGACAGCGGCGTGCAGTACTGGGATCTATGCGTGCAGTGAGTGGTGCACTGAAGGGGGCAGTGGGCAGTGGTGTGAGCATGTTGGGGTGCAGCAGGTGGCAGGGGGTGCAGTGAGGGGTGCACAGGGTGCAGAGGGGGTTCAGGGAGTGCAGAGAGTGTGCAGACGGGGTGTGGTGGGGGTGCAGTGAGGTGTGTGATGTGAGCACGCCAGGATGCAGTGAGAGGTGCAGTGAGGGGTGCAGGAGGTGCAGTGAGGGATGCAGGGAGGGATGTAGTGAGGGATGCAGTGAGGGGTGCAGTGAGGAGTGCAGGAGGTGCAGTGAGCAGTGCAGTGCGGGGTGAGTACTCTGGGGTTCAGGAGGTGCAGTGAGGGATACAGAGCAGGATGCAGGAGGTGCAGTGAAGGGTGCCATGAGGGATGCAGGAGGTGCACTGAGGGGTGCAGTGCGGGGTGCAGTGCGGGGTGAGCACTCTGGGGTTCAGGAGGTGCAATGAGGGATGCAAAGAGGGATGCAGTGCGGGGTGCAGTGCAGGGTGAGCACGCCGGGGTTCAGGAGGTGCAGTGTGGGGTGCAGTGCGGGATGCAGGAGGTGCAACGAGGGATGCAGGAGGTGCAATGAGGGGGGCAATGAGGGGTGCAATGACGGGTGCAGTGCAGGGTGCAGTGCGGGGTGAACACGTCGCGGTCCAGCGCCGTCGCGGGTCGCCCATGAAGGGCGTGGCCTGGCTAGAGTGACAGCTCGGCAGCCAATAGGAGACCGGGAAGGCGCGGGGGGCGGGACCAGGCCCCCTGTCACGCTAACCAATCGCAGGGCTCGCGGTGGATCAGAGGCGGGGCCGGCCAATCAGGCGCCGGCGCGAGGCCGGGCGCGGGGGAGGCGGGGGTTCCCCCGTGACGTCACGGGCGGGGGTTTCCCCCGCGGGACGGCCCCCGGGGCTCCGACCCCGGTCCCAGAACGGAGCGGCCGCCCCCGGGTGCCCCCCCTGCGCCACTTTTGGGTCTGTGTCGCTCACCCCTCCTCCCAGGGTTGTCCTGCCGGGGCCGCGCTGTGGCACCCGCACTGCACCCTCCGCGTTGCCCGCAAAACATCCCATGTCCTGTGGCTCGGGGTGTCCCCTGCTCCCGGCCTCAGCTGGGGCTCAGGGGGATAGCAGACAGAGTGTGGGACAGGGCTGGATCCCAGCCTCTTTCCAGCCCTGGGATGCAGCACACGTGGCGGTTTCAGCAAGGATAACCGGGGCTGGCAGAAGGGGATGCAGGTGTGGAGGGACACAGCCTTTCCTGGCGGTGTCCATCTGAAACAAGCCCTGTGCCTGGTGAGACCCTCCCGCTCCAGACACATGCAGTGTGTCTTGCCACTTGCAGGGCTGGGGTGACAGCCAGGAGAATGGGAAAAGCCTGGAGAGAGGAAGGTGGGGCATGCAAAGTCCTCCAGCCTAGAAATGGAGGTGAAAGTAGCAGCAGGTCTCAGCGGGATTTCCATGTTGCTGTCTGATGGCCTCGGGGAACCATGAGGGTTCTGCACTGGGCAGCCTGGCATGCAGCTCCTTGCCCCTTCGGTCCCACACAGCGGCCTGCAACAGGACAGCTCAACAGCCATGAGACTCCCAGGGCAGCTAGAACAGACTCCTGGGGTACTGGAGGCTTGGGGGAGGATTTTTCCCTGGTTTTATGCCTCTCTGCAGCAAGTCAAAGGTACACCACACTCCTGATCTTCTCCTTCCTGCATGGCCTACCCCATTCCAGAACCTATGTATAACAGAACTGAAATAATAAAATTGTTACGTAATAGTAGCAGCAACCCCTTTGTCCTTGTACCCTGCTCCCAGCCAATACCAGCACACCATGACCTGGAGGTGAAGCTGTGTGCCCACTGGAACACAGTCCTGTCCTAAAAACCTGGGGTGTAGGGTAGAGTGACCCAAATGACCACCCTGAGAGTAGCTTTGGGCTGCGTCTGCATCTGTAGCTGCCTGCTAGTAGCTGAATACTCAGTCGGGCAGCCTCCCCACTGCATCAGCTCCATCTCTTCCTTTTCCTGCCCCAGAGTGCCCCAAGTCCTGGGGTGACCTGGTGAGGGACACACAGACTCCCTGGCCATGGCTCACCCTGCAACCCAGCTCCAATGGCCACCCTGCTAAAGGCCCTGGCCAGAGCAAAAGCAAGGGGTGTTGGTAATAGGAACACCTTACACTGCTGTTGGCTAGTCCCCCAGCTCTTGAGCCTCATAAAATCCTTCTCATAGTCTCCAAATACTGAAGGAGAGGTTTATCATGAGATGACTCCCACTGGCACCCTGTGCACACACTGCTCCTGCCTCCTCACACCTCTCCCTGTCAGTCAGTGTTTGCACCCCTGTGTTTTCTCCCAGGCTTCTGAACTCTCAGCTGGATGCCAGAGATGGGACTGCAGCCTCTGCTGGCAGGGTATCTGCAGGGATGGAGACCTCTGGGCACTCAAACAACTTGGTAGGCCCTTGTGCACTTCTCCATTGCACTTTCTTTTAAAAACATGATTTTTTTTTAAAGAAAACAGAATTGCTTTCACCAGCAACTCTTATTTCTTTTTTAAGGTGGAACAGAAGGTAATGACAGAGTATTCAGGCTCATGGTCATGACCTGAAGAACTCACACACCACAGAGCAGCAACCAGCAGCCCCCCTGCCAAGCAGCCATCCAGATGGAATATAGCACAGGATGGATTAGGCAGAAGTATAATTCCAAAATCCAGAACTTAAGTGAAGCAGGAGAGGGTGTCTAAGGACAAGGAGTGGAAGCTGCTTTGAAGTGTATCAGGATGTTTATCTTGATATCAAAAGCCCTAGTTCACTTTTTTAATGAACTAGCTCCCCCCTTTGAAGCGGATCCTTCTGTGCAGCGCATGGCTGTGGCTCAGGAAGATCCTGCACAGATTTCACCCTCCTCAAACGTTAATTTTTCTCTTGTGATTTGCCTGAAAATGATGAGACCAAAGTGAAAACCCAGGGATAAAAGCAGCCAAACTGCCTGATATAGGATGGGGTCAGACGGGGGTTTTTGAAGGCAGGGTGAAGGCAGGATGCAGGGAAATGCTCTGTGTCTGGGAGCACATGGCACCTCCCTACAGCAGGAACTGCACCTCCATCCTGGGGTGTACTAACACTTATGAGGCCCCTCAAGAGAATGGCTGAGTGTTGCTCCAGGTTCTCCCTCCCAACAGAGAGGAAGCCTCCAGCTCAGATTATCCATCTTCCCAACAGGAGACGACTTCATTAGTTAATTAGAACAACAATCCTCATGGGCTCATCTGGGATTTGTAGCTGTGCTGGCAGGAGATTTGCTGACTGCAGGCAAGCCCTGGGGCAAAGCTTCTCAGGAGGACTTGGCACACGGAGCCCCTCAGGGACTTACCTCCCCTCCTGCTGAGCCGGGAGCCTCTAGATTGCGCTTGTTCCAAGTCCATTTAATTTTAGCCAAAAATATTCCTCTTCAAAATGCAGAGTCTTGTGTTTTAGCTCTGGAGGTGGTGAAGCATCTTTATATAAAG
>JAWWEW010000088.1:62507129-62517897 GCA_035583185.1 Anabacerthia variegaticeps | reverse complement strand
GGAGGTGGTGAAGCATCTTTATATAAAGTAAAAATAAGCTGTAATATTCTCCTCGTTGTAGGCACCACTCACACTCCAACAGGAGGATTCAATGTGATTTCTTTAATGCAGCTTCCCTTGAGAGCACTGTTCATACATAACAACTTATTGCTTAGCACTTGGCACTCAAGGGAAATTTTAGTGGTAGTACTTGAGCGGGGGAAAAGTTTTTTAAGAGGAAACTTCAATCTGCAAGCCATAAAGGGAAGAGTGTCTTTGCATCCTATGGACAATATTCTCAGCCTTGGCTAATATGGTTTTATCCTCCTCTGCAGGCTTGCTTCTTAAGATAAATTTATCCAGGATTGCATTTGGTTTAACAGCTTGATTTCTGTTGGTGCAAGGCTGATTTCTCACAAGAGTAACTGCCTTAATTTCCTACCATTTGACAGCAAGTGCAGCTGCCTTTTGTACTTGTAGACTTTGTTTTTGCAATTGCAGCCCATGGGAGATCCTTCTCCTGCTCACCATCCAGGATACATTGAGACTGCTCCTTCAGCAGCATCCCTCTGTGTTGATACATGGCCCCTAGATGTCTGCTCAAGGGATAGAAACACTTGACTTTCTTGTCCTAATATAAAAGGCTTGCAGAACTCACAGATCCTAACCTAAGATTCATCTGAATGCCTGCATCTCTGTCGCAGCACTCTGATGCACATCTGGACACCCCCAAAGCCTCCTTGCTATGGCAGAGCCTCAGATTTAGCACTGCAAAATTAATTGTGATTTTAGGCTTTTTCCAACACCTTCCTCAAAGTGTTTCTGTGGGTTGTTTTGCTCACATTTTCCATGTAACCTTCATCCCCTTCCACGTGCTCTTCATTTTGGCACAGCTCCCCTCCTTGAGGAATGACCTTTGCCACCCACTAACCCACTCTGCTCTTTGGCCATGCTGGCCTTGCAAATCTTGTTAAAGGACGTGTTCATTTACTGGAAGTCTCCGGCATGCGGCTTTGAGCAGTTCTCATGCTGCCTGCAGGCAGCCTACTCCCCTGGCTGCCCTATTAATTTCTCCTAGCAAGCTCCCTGATTCCTATGCAGTTCCCTTGATGAAGTTAAGCACAACTCAAGTGGTTTTTCCGCTCGACAGAGCAGCTCTTCAACAGCCCTCTTATAAATTGCCAGGGATCAAGTCCTGAGTCCGGCCCCCCCGTGGGTTCCTCCACCAACCTCTCCAAGAAACTCAATTAACAGCAGCTCAAAATCATGGTGCTTTATATCACCACCACATTTTCTTGATTTCCCATGTGTCACTGTTCTCCTTTCCTGTTTGCTGCTCCACTCCAGGCATGCGACGGTGGCAGCTGCTGTTTATCCCTAGACAGAGTGCCCCTGCAATGCTCTGGGCCCTGTGGGGCCATTTGTCCCTCATCTCCATGGTCCCTGAATCCACACTCTCGTGCCTAAACATGTCCTGCCACCCTGCCGTTCGTGTCCAGGTGTTGTGGCATGGGGTGCTGCTGGGACAATGCTGTTCCTGATGCACCAGGTCCATCTTGGAACCCTTTGTTCCTTCTCTGGGATAGCTTGGTCGTGCTCAGCTCACTCTCAGTTCTGCAGGGCAGGTACCCGCTGCAGGGTGTGTGTGGGAATAGGGACCTTGAGAGATGCCCCACCACAGTAACAAAGCAAGAGCATGCAATGGAGCTGGGCTTGCTCTGTCTGTAGCTGTGTCTCCCATTTGTGGGTGCCTGACCCTCACCTGGCCCTCTCCCAGCACCCTGCAGACTGGGACTGAAGTTTTGAGGGGTCCCTGACATGGGATGAAAGCTGGAGATTGCTGCAGGGAAGATGAGATGTGGGACTAGGGGATGGGGAAAAAGGAGGGATGAGCAAGCAGTCTACGTGTGTGTTGCTCCAGGGCAAATGGGGTCCCTTTCCATGCTCAGAGCTGCTCCCCAAGGCTGGCTGTTGTGCAGCCACTGTCTGCAAGGCTGAGGGACAGCCAGGGACAGAGCAGGGCAGGCAGCTTCAGTGCCTGTGAGCTGTGTGGTGGTGCCAGCCGTGGGTGATGGATGGGTCCGCATGGGGAGGGCGGTCAAGCCTTGCTACTCTGATGAGAAAATCATCGAGTGGCTGCAGGGTGCGCTGGGCAAATTGCAAAATAAGAGAGCAGCAGGGGCATTCTCCCAGCCCTTCATCATCCCCAGAGAGGCACAGTGACAGCCACGCCTGGGCAGGGAGCAAGCTCTGGCTGCACCCACCAGGAATTTACATTGACTGAGGTGAAAAGGCTTCATCTCTATGGGGTCTGGCAGCACAGCAAGCAGGGTGAGGACATCCAAGGCAGCTGCAGGGGATCTGCTGCCTCTGGACGTGGGGTTTCATGAGGATACAGGGAGAAAATACTGAGGTAGGTTACACATCCGCCCCTACACACCTGTCCCTGCAACCACTGAGATAACACTGTGCTTGGGAACCCAACAACCCACAGGTGACCAAGCTAGTGACACCAACAGCCACCCTGCCACCCACACCTCCTAGCCCCAGTTGTTAGCACCCAGAGAGATCCCAAAAGCTGGGACCTCTCACCAGCCCCCCCCTCACTGCTGCCTTCTCAGGCGTGCATGGGCTGGAAGAGGAGGAGGGATGATGGGTCCTCCCTGTGTGCACGCAGCCCTGCTGCAGGTCTCAATAATTCAGGCCTGACACATTAAAGTTGCATGGCATGCAATTGCCATCTGCAATGACAAACTGCGTCAGGAATGCTGGATGGTGAGTCCGGCCCGGCAGACACGGGCAGGCTGTGGTGGGAGGGCCCAGCAGTCCCCCTGGGAGAGCAAGGCGTGGGCAACAGGCAGAGCATCCCTGCAGAGGGGAGCGGGGGGTGGGAGGAGGTTGCGGAAAGAAGCACAGCTTTTGGGATACGCATTTCCAAGGAGCTTGTGTTCAAGCAAGGAATGCTGGCCCAATGGCACTGACAGACCAACAAGCGGGACGGGGCTGGGATGCAGGAGGCTGAGTCAGGATGATACTGTCCCCAGGGCTGCCCCCTTCTCAGGCATTCCCTGTGTCCTCTGCAGCCTCCCTGTCAGGACAGAGATCATGAAGTCTTGTGCTGCCCCAGCCTTGGTGTCAAAAGCTCTTCCCAGCCATGCCTGTCCCCAGGTCTCTGCTACTACTTGCCCTGGTGTGATTTGAACCCCCACATGCCGGTCCAGCACTGAGGAAGCAAAGCTCTTGCCGGCTGTTCCGGGAGTCGGTTGCCATGGAGATGTCAGATGTACCTGGCTGTTATAGGGATACTGTTGCCATGGTTATGTGGTTGCTGTGCCTGGCAGAGGCAGGGATGGAGCATCAAGGATAGCTCTTTACACTCTGTGGGTGGGAGCCACAGACACCCCAATTCTCTCAGCAGGAAGGTAGGACAGAGTCCAGCCTTCACCCCAAGTGCATCCCCATGGGGCAGTCAGGAGGCCATTTGGAGCACATGAGCAAAGCTCACCCAGACTGGTAGGGATGAACAGTCTGGTGCTCCTGATCCTGCAGTGAAGGGAAGGTGACTGAGAGGATGTGGAGTCTCCCATGGTGTGTCCCAG
The DNA here is from genome assembly GCA_035583185.1 of Anabacerthia variegaticeps. NCBI lineage: Eukaryota > Metazoa > Chordata > Aves > Passeriformes > Furnariidae > Anabacerthia > Anabacerthia variegaticeps. The sequence continues at coordinate 62,514,319 of JAWWEW010000088.1, read as the reverse complement.
TATGCTCCCAGTCAGGCTTGGTGGGAGTAACACCCACACACCCTGTGCCGAGTGTCCCACAGGAAAGCGGAGCTTCTCCATGCTTAGTGCCAGGAGCACTGAGCAAAAACCTTTTTGACCTGCAGGATTGTGTGTTCTGTACTTACAACACACCTAAATGCCCTGAGCTGTGCCATTCTCCTGAGTAGGAATAATGGGTTTCTGCCCCACTGGGGCTGGGAGATGAAGTGAGGATGGTGATTCCCAGCTCTCAGTGGGCAGCCTACGGGTCCCCAGGGATGAACTGAGCTGGCACAGAGTGCCTGGATCCGCTCCAGTGCTGCTTGGCAGAGCTCCTTCCCGGGCAGTGCGGTCAGATGCTTGGCCTGTTCTTGAGATGAAAAATGCAGTTGCAGGTTTAATTAAAACAAGAGGGAGCTCTGAGCCACACAAACAGCCTGGAAAAGCAAAGTCCAGCAGAGCTTGTATGTGGCTCCTGTGGGCTTTCCTGGACATCTCTGCCAGCTAAAAAGCCCTGCTAAAAACTCTACCAGGATCCCTCAGAGGTTCAGACCTGCACGTGTCACCCCACAGTATCTGCCATGGGGCAGGCCAGGGATTGCACCATTGCTTGCAGGGGGGAAAGATCATCCCACCACAGGCTCAGGTATTGTAGGGTCTGTGCAAACTTGAAAGCAGTGGGTTTGCACTTCAGCCCTACAACAGTGAGCCAAGGGATGAGGGACAGGTAGGGATGCTGCATGGAGCACAAACATCTCCATGAAACTGAGGTGCATCGGTGCACAGCACTCCAGAATGCTACTGATGTGAAAGCCAAAGCTGAGCTCCTCATTCTCTGTGGGCTGCTACTGATGGGATAGGGGGGTGCTGTTGGACTTGGTGAAGTGATTAATGTTTTTAATTAAAAAATTAATCCCTAATCAGCTGCCTGGCCAGACCAGACAGGGCATTTTTTGTGGCAGAGAGAGGGCTGGTGGATGAGCTCCTGGGGGAAGGAGAGTGGCAAATGCAGGTCCCCCGGTCCTTGCACAGCAACTGGGGCTCCTGCTCAGGCTGCCCAGCACACCATCACACCAGGCTGGCTCTCCATAGCCATATTCCCCAGCAAAGCCCAGAGACAGAGGCAGCAAAGCCCTGAACCCATGAGCAGTGCCATGGTCCTTGCCAGCTCACCCCTCCTCCTGCTCTGCCCAACTCCACCATTCTCTCCAGCCACCCCCACAGCCTTCCCAAGCCCACCTCGCTCTGGCCAGCTGGGGCCCAGCTTGCAGGCAGCAGTTTTAATTAGACTGCAATCCTATTACATAGCTGCCTGCCCGCCTGCAGTTGCTAATCCTGTTAAGCATCCAGTAAATCTCCCTGTGCCGGGCTCTGTCCCCAGGGATACAGAGAGGGGGGCTGCTGGTGGGTGGGCTCTGCTGACCCAGGATGTGACTGCTAGGATGCAGGGCTTTGTCTTGGAATTCACCTCTGAAAACCCTAGCAGGGTTGAGAAAAGCTCAGGCAATTGGGGCAGTCCCCAGAGTGATGAGAAGGGTCAGTGGGGCTTCCCTTCTCGTCTTTGGTCACCTCAACTCCTCTGAGCTGCAGCAGCAGAGTGGAAACACCCTGACCTTGAGGCACACACACACAACCTGTGTGTCTCACCACACCACAGTCACCACTGGCTGCAGTGGGTGCTGACCCCACAGTTCTGACCACGAGGCCAGACAAGGAGGAAAGGCTGACACAGTGTTGTCCCAATCATGTTAAGGGATACAGTCCATGCAGTGTGCCCTCCCTCTAGTGTCCTGCAGAAGACAGGGCTGGTGACAACAACAGAGCCACAGGGTCACTTGTTCACTGCTCCTGGGCAGGTACAGCCACATGTGGGGCACTATGGCAGGCTACCCCAGGCAGTGGGGTGTCACCAACAGGTTGTAGGCTCCTGGGGATGTGGCCCTTGCAGGCAGTGCACTCTCAGACCCATGCATCACCAGACAGGCAGCACTAGCATCATTCCCAAGTGGCAACTGCCCCCAGGGCTATGGTTTCCTTATGGTCCTGCTGGCTTGGAGGGGACCCAGCCACCCTGGCACAGCACAGCTGCACACTGACCAGGCATTATAGCCACCCTGTGAGAGAACAATGCTCCAGCTCTGCAGCCTGTCCTGCCAGGAGCCAAAAGACTCCCTGCTCCCCACCTCTTGCCAGCCACCTTGCTCTGTGTCAAATCCATGTCAGCCCCAGTGCATTCACTGCAGAGCACCAGCTCTTGCTACAGATCACTGAGCAAGAGCCAGAGACTGTTTCCACTCCCCTCTTCCATACGCAGCCACATCCCCTCACACCTCCATGACCTGGCAAAGAGAGGTGTGTGGCCCAGCTCAGCCTTGACCCCTCACCACCACCTCTGCCCCAGACTGAGCCACAGAAATCCCTGGAAACAAGTTCAATCAGGCTGTAATTGGAAGAACAGGGTGGCACAGGTGGCTGTGTGCCCGCCCAGAGGAGTCCTGGCGCTCCCGGGGATGGGTGGCCAGCAATGAGTGTGGGTGCTGGGCCCCAAGGAGCTGCTGTCCATGCTGGAGGAGTCTGAGCTGCCATCACCATCAGCTGGTACAAATACTGTTGATGGAAGCCACACCAGGGTCAACAAGACCCAGCTCCTCCTGTTCATTGACACAAAGCTGGTACCCACATCCCTTGCGCCGGGGCAGTGGCCCCAGGCGCCTGCTGGTCTTGGCACGGGGTGGCAGCAGGAAGCCAACACTGCCAGCGATGAGCAGGTGCCAGATGCTGTGGATGTAGAAGTAGTTCTCCTCTGTCTCCACAAAGGCGTAGAGCAGCACGGCGGCCGCCGCAATCAGCGCTCCTGGGCACAGGTAGAAAGCCCAGCGCTTCCAGGTCGGCGGGTAGCAGTGGCGGCGCCGTATGGTGCGAGCCGTCTGCAGTGGGGAAAGGGCAGGGTGGAAGAGGGAGCCACAGGAGGGACGGGCACAGCCCCTGTCCCATAGTGACACATTCCCCAGGAGCCAGGGAGAGGGGTTCGCGGGGAAGGGTGAAGGCAGCAGAGGGATGGTGGTGGCGGGGGAGTGGGGCTGGGTGGCTGGGCAGGATGCTGAGTGCAGCCAGGATGAGCACATAAGGGACAACATCTTACCCAGGCGACGGCCATTATCCCCAAAGCAAAAAGGCTGGGCCCCAGAAGATTCCAGAGCCCGTGGCGGTCCATTTGCAGAGCCATAGAGAGCAGCATGGCCCCCAGCAGGTACAGCACCTGTGGGGCAGTTAAGCACCTGTCAGAACAAATCCCTTCCATGCCTGCCCTGCATGCCCCCTTCCCACACTTGCCTGCTTGACAACAGGCTGGAGCCGGGCCATGGCAATGACAGTGACCCAGACGGACATGAGGGAGCCCAGGAAGTCACAGAACTGCAGCACATCATACTCCATGATGCAAAACACCACAATCCCCGGCTGGTCACAAGCATGGTAAAACTGAGGTAGCAGAGAAAGAGTGTGAGATCTTCCCTGCACAGCCCCAGCCTATCACTTACCCTTCAGCTGCCCTGACCTGACACTCACAGTGGAGAAGAACATGGTGAAGATGTAGACGGCAGCTTCCATGAGGTAGTGGCTGCGGACAGCAATGGCCACAGGAGGCACAAACATCACATTGCTGAGGCACAGCAGCAGTGTGGAGAGGAGCTGGAAGCCATAGGAGAAAGCCTCAGCGTTGTCTGTGCAGCCCCAGCCATTCCAGCCTGTGACCAGGGAGAGGCACCGTCACCCCTGCAGCACTCACATGGGCTGGGGAGGGAGCAGGGAACCCCCCTTCCAGCACCTTGCAGAGTCCTGGCATCAAAGGACTAATGGGATGCACAACCCGCAGGAAGAAGGGGAGGATGCTGGGTGGTCCCTACATGCAGTGGGCACCGTGGGTGCCTGGGGCAGCTCTCACCAGCTTTGCACTCGCAGGCAGCGTACAGGTAGTTGTTGGTGCGCAGCAGCTTGCACTGGCCGTAGATGCCGCAGTCGTTGATGCAGGGTGAGAGGTAGGCACGCAGGTACACCTCGGCTGTCACGTTGGTGCAGGGCTCAAACCTGTGGTGAAGGAGAAGGGAGGGTCAGACCTCACCCTGCACCCTTAAGCAGCTCCTGCCTCTACCAGAGCCACATGTTGCACCCAGACTTGGCAGGTGATGGGAGACCCAGGGACTGGGTGAGTGCAGAAATCAGCTGCTTTGGTGCTCAATATGGCAGCTGAGAGCAGATCTCCAGGGATCCTGTGTGCTGCAATTGCCACCCTGGGTGAGCAAGAGGAATGTGGCCACACTTAGACCCCCTTTGTCTTTAGCAACACACTCAGCTGGCTCCTATTTCATTTGGATTTTGCTGTGCAAACACAGTGTCCTGCAATGCCTGCGTATGACCCTGTCGGGAAGAACTGACAGCAACTGGCAACTCAGCATGAACTGGAAAAGCAGTGGAGGAGTCAGATCAGGCACAGCATTCCGGCTGCCCCATGCCACCCACGCACAGGGCTCTGGGCACAGCCAGCACCTCCTTAGCTCTAGCACAGCAGGAGCACAGACAGCCCCACATGCCTACAGCACACACCAACTGCTGCCTGTGCACATGCAGGCACCCCAACAAGCACAAACATGCACACAGGGTCTGCTGTCCATGTGTGTGCTCACACAGTCAAATCTGCACACAGAACACACACAGCCTTGACTGAACAAACCCAGACATGCACGCAGAGCTGCCTGCATGTGTGCACTCAAACATGCATGCAGTGCTGTGCACGTGTGTGCACTAGAAATCCACGCAGCACCATTTGCACTCATGCACCCTCGCACGTAGAGACACAGGCACACACCAGCCTCTGTCCTCCTCACGGGTCCGGGAAAGACACAGAGGCCAGAGGCAGAGCTTCAGGCACAGCACCAGTCCCTGCAGATGCTGAGCGGAGCCCCATCCTGACCGAGGCTGCCCCCTCCCACGCACAGCCCTGTCCCCGCAGCGACAGCGCGGTCCCCTCCGGGTGCGGGTACAGATGGGCGCTGCCGCGGAGACGGGCAGGCACTGACAGATGCCCGGCGTTCGCGAGCTGACAGGCACTTCCTAACCGCGAGACAGAGGGAAGAGCCGCGGGGACCCACAGATGGCCAGGCAGACGCGAGATGGAGCCATCCGTGCCCACGCAGCACTCACACAGTGACACAGAGCCCGCAAAGCCACATGCGCACACATGAGCGAGACATGCGGCACAGGGGACAGGCACAGCCATGGACCCACAGTGCAGACAGAGGCTATGCTGGGGACAGCCCCTCGGGGGGCACAAGAAGGCGACATGCCGAGGCTCTTACCCGTGCTCTGTGGCACAGAGAGAGCGCAGGCTCAGGTACCAGCTGCCTGTCTGTGGGTAGGGGATCCGCAGGCGGCTGAGGCTGGCCGTGGCGTTGACGGAGAGCAGGAAGCCTGCCAGGGATTCTGTGGGCCAGGAGAGCTCTGGGTGAGCAGGGCAGAGTGCAGGCTCCTGCCCTGGGCAGAGCTGGGAAAGGCACAGAGACAAGAGTACCCTGTGCCAGGCTCCAGGGCCACATGCCCCCTCTGCAGCCTCCCACCCAGCCTTTTCCCAGACACAAGGAGGGTGCAACCCCCACAGCCATGGCAGGATTGACATGCACAGTCCAGCCTACCTGTCTCACAGGTGACTGAGGTGTTGTCACCGGATGTCAGCGGGACTTCATGGTTCAGACACCCAAACACTGTCACATTCTCACCACACAGGGAGCTCTGACAGCAGAGGAGATGGTCTTAAATCAGTCCTGGGATGTCTCCAGCTCCAACAGTACTTATACCATGGCACTCCAACTAGCAGTGCTCTAAGCCACTCTCCTTCAGCCAAGAACACCCCAAACCCAGGCCATCATCCAGCCCTTGGAGAACCCTAATCTATCCTCCATCACCCAAGACCTCCCTGACCACAGCCCATGACCCAAAAGCAGCCCAAATCCTGTTCCTTGCCCTGCAGCAACCTTGACATCACTCATTTCCCAGCCTGATCCCAACTCTGGGCTGCCCTGCCCCATTCAGGGCACACATGGCCACCTCACCACGTTGAGCCGCAGCTCCAGGTTGAGCACCCCTCCACTGTCCAGCACTGGCAGGAGGTTGATGACGAAGACAGCGGGGCGGTCGGGCGGCACTGACACGTTGGGCCCAAAGAAGATGTAGAAGTGGACGGAGAAGGTGTCCAGCTCATTGCGCAGCGTGGGCCGGACAGGCCAGCACCGCTCTCCAGCAGGTGAGGTGACAGGGATGGGGACTGGGTGCTTCGTGCTGTTGGGACTGGTGGGTGGAGGACTGTCTCCCAGTGTCAGCCCGCCCGCGGAGCCGAAGGAGTGGGGCATGTTCATGGAGGCGCTGGAGGGCAGGAAAGGCGGCCGGGCCAGGCTGGGTCGAGAACAATCTGAAGGGGCAGAGCTGTCAGCCTGGGCACTGCACAGTTCCAAACCCATTCTTAGCTTCCACCTCCCCTTCTTGCCCACCACTCACCTCCACCTGCAACCCACCCCCAACAGCACTTAGTGACCCCATCCCAGCAGCGCTGGGGCCAAATCCTGTGGGCATCCCTTGCCCCTCCATCAGACACAGACTCAAGACCATGTCCCCACCCACACCTCCATGCACACTCTCACCTGTGAGCTGCACGGTGATCTGGAAGGAGACAGTGCCCGGCACACCAGGGTGTTTCTCCACCAGCACATAGTACCAGTGCTGCCAGAAGGGCAGGTCCTGTGCCAGCTGGCAGGGAGTGTGTTCTCGGCAGTCCAGTGTCGTGGAGTTGTGCAGGGGAGGAGCCTTGGCCCGCACACGCAGCCAGAGCGGGCAGCCCTCGGCCCCACGGCACCGCAGCACCTCCACCAGCACTCGTGACGTGTAGCTGGGCACAAACACCCTGTGGGACAGCAGTGTCAGGTCGTGCCCACCGCTACGGACCAACAGGGCTGGGGAAGGAAGCCAGAGGGATGGGAGACACAGCTCCTCACCCTGAGGATGCCCCCTCCTTAGGAGACCTTTTCACACTCACTTGTAGAGGCAGGAGCGGTTGTGGGGGGCCATGATCTGCTCGGTGACATGGCCAGGGTACAGCACAGCGATGTTCACCAGGCGCTGCACGATGAGCTGTGGCTGGAAGA
>JAWWEW010000088.1:62467138-62481474 GCA_035583185.1 Anabacerthia variegaticeps | reverse complement strand
TGTGTGGTGGTCAATGGCACTAGGTGGTGGTCCATGGAAGACCATGGTGGTCTCTGGTGGTCTGGAACAGTCCACAGAGGTTCGTGATGATCTATGGTGGTCCATGACAGTCCATAATGGTCCATGGCAATCCATGGTGACACATGCTCATCCTAGGACTGCACCAGGACACCAAGGGTACAGCCATATTCACCTGCCCCAGGGAGCTCATTCTGTGGGGAGTTGAGGTTTCAATCTTCTTTTCCATGTTCCCAGCAAGTGAAACCAAGCCCCAGGTTCCCAGAGCTGACAACTGTTTATGGACTTCCAGCCTCCTTCATCTCTGCACCAAGAGTGGGGCCAGACACTTCCCAGCCTCGAGAGGTGTCTGTGAAGAGCGTGGCAGGCACCACAAGTGGGTGCCTCCATCCCAGTTGGCTCTGCTGTGCCAGGGCACATACAGCACTGAGTCATGGGGAGCCCTAGCATGGATGTGCAGCAGCCCCTACCTGCTGAAGTCTGGGGGCTCTAAAGAGAATTGCAAAGAGAGTGCATAGAAAGAGGGGAAGGATGGAGAATTCACCACTGAAGACCCTCATTTCCATCCAGATGGGAGTCAGAATCCTGCTGAGCTCTCCATTCCCTGTGCTTGAGGAGTCACGCCATCCCACATGGGAGGGGAACATCCCCAGAAGGCCAGAGAGGCTTTGGCTGGGTGGACAAGCACAGGGGGATGGGTGCATGTACACAGGGTTGCCTTTGCACATGTGGGCTGTCTGTGCTTCTCCTGTCCAGGGACTCTGAAGGACTCCTTGTTTGGGTTTGGAGTTTGTGTACTAATAGTGGAAAAAATAGAGCAGAGGTAAATACTTTAAAGGGAAAATGTGGCAGCTGTGTCACCTCGCTGGTTCAGGGCAATGTCTGTCTCACTGTGTCCTTGAGGACAACCCCCAGCAACCCACACCTCTCTGTGCTCCAGAGCCAGGGTGGGACCTTACGAGTGTTCTTGCAGGGCACCAGGATGGGATGTGTCACCCGTAATACCCTTCAGGCAGGTGCTGCCTGTGCCAAGCCAGGGACCCCTGCTGCAGTGCTTTCCTCTTCATCTGCTCTGGGATCCCCAGACTGAGTATGTGGGGTCCTTGCCCTATGTGCAGGTGGTCTCTTCCACCATGAAGCTGCCAGCCATCCATTGCTCTTTCTGTAGGATGCCCCTAAAGTAGAGCAGCACCCCAGGGTGGCCCTGTGAGTGCCAGCCAGCAGCCCGTGATGCGCTGGGCCAACGCAGTGTGCAGCAGGATCTGTCTTTCTGATAGCAGAGACAGGACAGAGATCTGCAGGATCCACCCAGGATCCAGAAATCCTCAGTATCTCCTGGGGCTCTCCCTGTCCCTGTATTCCAATGAAGCAATGTGCCCAGGACTGGTCGGGGTGCCCACCCAGGGACCCCTAACATGTCCCAGAGCCGTTACATGCTGGGGTCAGTGCCAGTGGCACAGCACCACTCTGGCAAAGTCCCCGTCATGGCAGGGTGTCTGGACCCCTGACCTCCCAGCAGGTCCCCGGGCCCAACAAGTACCTGGCACTTTTTTGGCTGGTGTGGCTCCTGCGTGGCCTAGGAATGATCTCCCAGGGTTATTTCTGACTCACAGGACAGGAAACATTTCAAGGTTTAAGCCGAGCTGAATAATGTGCTCATTTCCTTGTGCCGACTACAAAGCACCTGCTCCAGGGGATTTATGGAGTGCCGGCCTCTCGCACTCACTGCGCGGCTGCCTGCCCGGATGTTTTTATTTTCCCAGAATGGCCAGCAAGTGCCAAGGCCTGTTTTCCTAAACACCCCATGACCTCACGGCACGTTTTCTTGAGGGTAGCTGGGCAGAGCCATAGGCTGCAGCACACCTAGGATGCTGGGATATCCAGGGTGCTGGGGAGGCAGGGGGGGTGTCAGCATCCTGCCAGGGCTGAGGGTAGTGGGGATGCATGGCTAAACACACTGATACCAAAACCTGGCCTGGCATGGAGCAGCCACAGCTAGGATACTTGACCTGGGAGAGTGCCAAAGAATAATGGAAAGGAATAGGCCATGAGGGCAAGCAAGGGAGAATAAGACCATGTGAGAGAGGGCAAGAGCTTGAGTGAGTCACAGCATGGGACTGCCCAGAACACAGAGCCCACCCATCCTGCAGCTGGGGATGAACAGACACCATCCCAGAGATCCTGTCCCAAGGCAGGGGACCCACAGACACCATCCCACAGCAGACCCTGTCCCACAGACATCATCCAACCCGGGCGTGCAGAGCCCCTGTGAAATACTGTGCCCAACCCCTGGGGCAGGAATGTCTCTCCCATGTGAGGAGGTCAGGGTGCTGAGGCCAGGGACACCCATGGGAGATGTGGGTCATGTCAGCATGCCTCCCAGCCCATGCTCCTCCACTGGCACTGAGCTCTATCCAGCAGGCAGCCAGCCTGCAGACTAAGATGGCATCAAGTTTTTAATCATGTCTGCTCTGCTTTGTCCACTTTTTGAAGCACCCACCTCTTTGGTGGTAGGGGTGGATCTGATTCCACCAGTACTCCAGCCTCCACAAGCTATCCCATCTGGCTTACTAGCTGCAGGATGAAGAATGCCATGAGCCAGCTGTCATTCTGTGGGTAGCTCTTTGTCCCCTCCTGGGCCCCGTCCCAGATCTTGGCTGCTCAGGTCTCTCTGACCCCTCTGCTCACCTCTCCCCAGGATCTGGCCATGCCTGTGAGCGGTGGGTCAGGTGAGTGACATTGCTCAGAGCTGGCGTGTACCTGCACCTACCCTGGTGTCATGGGGAGTCCACGACAGCACCAAGGCAGTTTTGTCCAGCGATAAATTGGGGTTGTGGGGTCTTGGTGCTTTTTTTTCTGTTTAGAGAGAAAATAAAATACTTTTGGGGAGCAGGAGCCAAGCTCCCCAGTGCCTAAAACAGCAATCACAGCACTTCCTTGGATTTATGGTGTTTGCTTTCACAATGCCAGCCGGGATCCTGTTTGCTTCCTGCTCTGCAGCTGCAGTCCCAGCTGAAGGCTCAGGAGATTCAGGTTTTATAACCCTCCTGGATCCTGCTGATGGCAGCTTGTCCAGCATCTTTTATTACCCCCCGAGCCTTCTGTGGGGCTGGGGTGTGCTGTTGTAACCTCATTGCAGCACTCACTGGCTTGGGTGCTTGTCCCTGTTCATCCACAGGGTCTCATCCCTGGCACCGGGTGCTTGGACAGCCACTCTGCAAAGGAAGTACCCTGCGTTTTCTGGGAGACGAGGCCAGCAGTGCTGTGCTCTTGGTGGGGTGCTCCTGGGCACACAGCTACAACCAGACAGCCAGGCTAGGCAGGATAGCTGGGTCCTGCTGGGAGAGTGCTGAGACATGGATGTGACTTTCTGCAGGGTCTCAGGATGCTCAGGGATGGTGACTGCTCCTCACTGGTATGACTGGAGAGGCAGTCAGTCCCTGCTGTTGGCCTTTGTCTGATAAATCAAAGTGTCTGAACTTCCAGAGGGGCACTTCTTCCAACCTCTATATCCTTCTTGTGGCTCTTCTCTCAGTCTCAGTGGCAAAGCCTCCTCCAGGACGCACAGGATGGCACAGCTGGAGAGGGTGTCAGCTCCTCCTGCCACAGCATCCCTTCAGAACCCAAACTGAAGCTCTGAAGCACTGAGTCCAACTTCAGTTCCTGCTTTCCAAGCTACAAGCCCGCTCCTGTATGAGCTGGACCAAAATGCTCTGGATCACCCATGGGAATGTGTGTGCTGGGGCCAGGCCGCTGTCTAGGGATACAAAAGTGGGGGAAGGAAAGTGGTCAAAAGGGGGAATAGCAGGACCAACAGGCTGTAGGGGATCACCAGCCATATTCCCAATGCACAGCCACAGTGTGGAATGTGCTCCCCTACCCAGGTCCCTCTGCAACATGCCAAGGGGTGTACTGACTCTCTTTCCACTTTCTCTACATTTTCCCAGCAAAGTGCTTTGATGGAAAGCCCAAAGGCCATGAGTGAGCTGGTATCCTTAACCCTCTCTTTGGTAAACCAGAATGGCTACAGAAATCCTGGGAATGCCTCCCCATGACCCTGATGGAGAAGGGGCAATGCTCTTCCACTCAGCCAAGAGATGCTATTACCCCAGATTTTCAGCATCCTTCGGTAGGCCTGTCCAAATCCTGTGGGCCTCCGAGTGAAACCCACCACTTCTGTTTAACATTTGCTGTTCTCAGTGATGAAACAATGATGGATTATTTCATTGCAGTTACTAGCGTGCCAGACCTCTTTTTCCAAACACACAATAGGAATATTAATTTACTGCTCTGACAAGGAACACTTTTATCCTCCTTATATAGTAACAACTCTGCACCAAAGGGCAAGTTCCATTTGTCACTGATACACTCCACCATCCCAGCTCATGGCCCCGTGGCCAGCAGGTTATTCATGGGTGCTCAGAACTTCTCTGGTTTATTATTACCCTTTCCCAACAGATCACATACTCACTGCCATTCGGACATCCCGCTGAGGGACACAGCACCATCCAGGACACTACCAGAGGGCTAGGGTAATTCTCCAAGGGGAGGAGGGGAGGCAAAGTCAGGGCTGTTCCTCCAGCATTGGAAGCACAAGTTGCAGGGATGCAACGGGATGGCGAGGGGGCCCAGAGCTCCAGAAAGAAGGGACTATGCCTTCAAATCCGAAGGTGGTGAATCCAAAGCGGATAAAAGGAAGCTTTTTTTTTTCTCACTCTTTGCTTAATTAGGCTGCCACAGGAAAATGCTTGGGCCAAAGTTTAGCAGGATTCAATGAGGGATTGGGCACTTACAAGGATAACAAAAATTTCAAGCTATAATAGTGGATGCCAATAAAAATTCTGGAAGGGATGTTAAGCCTCACGCGTCGAGGTGTAAACTTATCCGAAACTCTCAGAAAGCAGGGAATTTAATGCAGGGGCAAATGTCCCACATATGCCACCACTACCAATGCAGCCTCGCTGCCAGCACGGCCCCATGCTGGCCGAGCCACTGGCTGGACTGTCCCCAGAGCCCTATTTCCTGCTGCTGGCAGCATCTCTCACAAGGGCTGTGGATTTCTTTTGGCAGTTCAGTCTTTTGCTTGTAGTTTTCTGGGGCCATGTGGCTCCCACGGCTCTGACCTACTCCATCTCACCCATCCCCTCACTTTGCCAGATGATAACAGCCTTATCACTTCAATTCAGAGGCAGCCCCTCTGCATAGGGGCCTGTGCAGTCCTGTGCACCCAGAGTGGTGTGGTGTCTTCCCATGGCTCCTTGATTCCAGCCAAGTTCTTCGTTTCCCTCTCAAGTTGCTTGTTGCCCAAAAGCACCTTTGCCTCCTGATTTCATCCCTCCTGTTCCCTATTTTTGCTGGAGCTGTTCTCCAGCCTCTGAAAGGAGCTGCTCAGCTCCAGTGTCTCATGGGCACAGCATGTACTCAGGCCCACTGCTTTCACAAGCACTGCTCAGATGAGCCCTGGGTCCTTCTCCCGGACTCTGCATCAACAGATGTCAATTGCCACCAGCAAACGGCAATCCCGATTTTGCCTGCTCTTGGCCAAAAAACCTGCTCAGCCCGTGCATGGCCACAAGCCTGGCACAGCTGCAGCCCAGGCTGGGGTGAAAGTGCTGTGCTGTGGTACCCAGGAGCTGGGTGCAAGCACCTCCATCCCCAAAAGAGGATGGTGCCAATTGCATCCCACGCTGGTTGTTGACAGGACGCCTGTGCTGCTCCAGCCCCTGCGAGATGGGATGCTCCCAAAACCTTGGCTGCTGTGAGGGATCAATGACAGCTCAGCGTGACCAGAGGGGAGCCTGGAGCTGTCCTGGTTAGGAGCCAGGCTTTCCTGTGCTTGCTGCTTACGTGCTCATCACACTGCTGAGGGCAACCCCGCTGGGGACCCTTGGATCTCCCCTCGCTGTGGAGCCTTGCACCCACAGGGGCTTCCAACTGGAGACATTTCTGGAGGGCATGAATCAGCTTTTCACAGCTTGTTAAAAATCTTGATCCTACCTCTTGTTTTCATGCCTTTCAAATCAGGAAATGAGTTTTACAACTTTTCCAGTGGGGCACAGCTGGTGGCCAGGGTCGTAAAGCTGAACTTTATAAATATCTCTTGTTGGGATCAGGGGAAGAGCATTAAAAAGGCAGAGAGTGAGAGAGAGAGAGAGAGAGAAGGGACAGGAGCAAAGGCAATAGAGAAGCAAGGCGAACAAGCCCAGCTCAACACCTACCATGGCCATGCAAGCACAGAAGATGGGGTGTGCTTGGGGCAGGCTTTGCCTGCTTCTCTCCCTCCTCCTCCAGCTGCCAGGCTCCCAGGCCAAATGCTACTTCCAGGCTAAAGGTAAGCAGGGCAGTGAGATGGGAAGAGTCTGATGGGAAGAGGAGGCCTCAGCTTTCCCGGCTTGTCAGGGCTATGCTCTGTGCCTGTGAAGGAGAGAAGGGACTGTGCTGAGCTCAGGAGCAGGATCGTGGGCCAGTGGTGAGTGGAAGGAGCAGTCTATAAACCACACAACAGCTCCCCAGGGCTCTGGCTGAGAAACAGCTCACTGGGCCATGAAGGCTCCTGGCAGGAGCCTGTCTGGGGCTGAGCATGAAGGACTAGTAGCAAAGGGAAAAGGTCGGCCCATCTTCCACTGCTGACTCCTCCCAGGGCTGCAGAGATGCTCAGACCCCAGGGGGTGCTGGAATTGCCCTCTTCAGGGAAGTAAGAGCCACTTGCCTCTGCTCTAGGCCCACAGGGTAGTGGGGAGAGCCACAGAGCATGGCCAGGAGAGGATGGGTACAAGTCTGGGCACCCCATACCGGTGGGGTGGTGGACAGACCACCAAGTATCTTCCGTACCATAAGGTGGGTGGGAGGTGATGACAACCCCGGTCAGGGCACAGGGATGACAAGGAGGTTCCCACTCACCCCCAGCATGTGACCATGTGTCTCACCACCACTGCTTCCTTTGCAGCTCCCTGTGAGTACGAGGGGAAGCAGTTCTCCCTTGGGGAATCGTGGCTGAGCACCAACTGCCTGCTCTGCACCTGCCTGCACCCCGTCGGCGTGGGCTGCTGTGAGACGTGAGTGAGGGGCTGAGGGGCACCTGAGTGGGCTGTCGCTGGCAGTGCTGCCCACCACGGCACCGCTGGTGGGGGCTGGTGGCTGCCAATGCAGCAGGTGTTAGAGCCCCTGAAGGGCTGTGGGGTGCCAGGCCCCAGAGGACAAGGGACAGAGGTGGGCAGGACCCCAAGGGGAGGGGGAGGGTGGTGGGGTGGGTTGGGGAGGCAAAGAAGTGGGCAAGGGTGTCTCAGCACAGTGAGATGCTCAGATGTGCCAGGAGTGTGTCCCAGCCTGAGCTGGTTGGAAGACACCCTGTCCAGGGCTCTGCCAGCAGTCCTGCAGCACAAACCAGGGGGACCTGACGGTGCTGCATCCTCTCCCGCAGCACCCAGCACCCCATCGACTTCCCCGACTGGTGTGAGGCCCACTACGACTCGCAGACCTGCCAGATCTCGGTGGTGCAGAAGGCCAACCCCAGCCTGCCCTGCGTGAAGAGCGTGGAGCACGAGTGGGGCTCAGCTGGCACCCCCGAGCCGCTCATCAACAAGGTGCTGGGCGCGGGGCTGAGCAGATAGAGGGTCAGCAGTGCCCCACTCCCCCTCGGCGGCGTCCTCCCTCCTCCAGAGCACACCTCCCGCATGCTCCAGACCTGCCCCGTCCCGTAGAGACGAAACCGCCGCCACTTTCAAGGGAAACCACTATCCACACACCATGGTACCGAGCCGAGTTGCATCCTTGTGCTGCCTTGGTATGGCTTTGCTTCTGCCTTCGGCTTCCTGAACCAAACCAGGGCTTCTTCCCTGTGAGACACCCTGCACACGGTGGGAATTCAGATCCTACAGGATCTCCTCCCAGGTGGGCAGAAAACCTCCTTCCTAAAGAAAGGGCGACAGCACTAAATCAGCCTGCCTCATGGCAGTCCTGAACTCCCACATTCAGCCTTGAGTGAAGCAGCTCCCCATTCCCTTCCGCCCTCCATCCCTCTGCAGAGCTCCCTGGGGAGCACCACAGCCCCTTGTGCAGGACCCCCACACCCTGGCCAGCCCCTTCTCTGCTCCCAGAGTGTGAGGGGCACAACCCACCTCTGGAACCACTAATGCCCCTGCTCTACAGCTCCTGGGGCCCCTGGCACTGCAGGCCAGCCCTGAGCAATACTGTAACGGAGCCAGCCTTGGGTGGGCAGCAGTGCAGGGGGGACCACTAGACATCCCCTGGGGATACCCCCATCCCAAGATATGCAAGGGAGCAGGGCAGGGAGGGTTCAGGAAGCAGAAGCAATCCACATGTGCCAGGGTGGAATCAGCCACCCTGGCAGCCCACCCCAGCTGGTGCCATGCTGTGTTGTGCAGAGCCTTGTGTAGATGTTTCTGTTCTTGCAATAAAGATACTGAACAAAGAGAAAGACTCCAGTCTGTGACTGCAATGCAAGGTGGAATGTGTCCACCACTGTGAACAATGTAGGAATAAGGCTTCTGGGAAGGTGGAGTTTTGTACATTCAGATGTTTATTAGATTTCCATGTAAAGAGGAAAAATCGTTGGAAGAAATGGTAGAAATTGGGGAGCTTGCTGTTGAGCAGGGAGATCTCCATCCCTGCTCCTGGATGTACAGCCTGCATTCCCTATAGCTCCCGAAGGATCCTGAGACCAGCAGGATCCCTTAACACCCAGGAATGCAGGCAGACAACAGCCCAGGGGCTCAGTGCTGCTCAGTTTTGAATCATCACTACCGTGCAGCCACAACATGGGGCTGCACCCAGGTCACCAACACTTCGCAGGCACAGGGCTGGCCTGCCAGGACCTGCCTCCTCCAGGTGAGGATGGCACTGAGCTGTGCATGTGGGACACCTCTCTGAGAGGCAGAACGTGTGCCAGGGCATGGGAGCAGGCTCCCACACAGCCCAGGTGGCCAGTGTGCCTCACCTGGATGCCAGACCTCTGTTTGTGGGGTCTCTCTGTAGGGGCACGGCTCTTGCCGAAGGGTGGTACAAACCTTCACTGCAAGACGTTCCCTCTTCCTTCCAAGGGCTGGGCCTCTCCCTCTTGGAAGCCCCACACGGGGTAAAGGCACATCAGTGGCTCCCTGGGAGGCAGATTTCTTTTTGCTCAGTGCTGGGACTCACACCTTCACCCAGGCAGGAAGGGTCCAGCTCTCAGCCAAGGGCTGCAGCACAGGACACTGCAGGAACCACAGTGCTCCTCCACCCCTGGATGGGACTGACTGGCCCAGTGCCCACCTGGGCATCACAGTGGAAGCCAAGGGGACACTGGGATGCATGCCCCACAGCTTGCTGGTGACACTCCTGCCTGCCATTCACACTGGTGGCACACACTTGCAGCACTGCAGGCCATGCAGCTCTCCCTACTTCAGATGGTGATGGAGTTAGTGCTGGAGAACTGAGATACGTAGGATGCCAGGATGGGATTGGTGGGAAGAACTTTGATGGGCAAGTCCCAGCTGAAAGTGTCCACTTCCATCTGCTCTACCCCAGTCCAGATGACAGCTTCTGACTGGCTCCCACGAACCAGGCAAGTCCCCGCTGACTCCCCGGAGGTCACAAACTCAAAGTGCAGCCTCCACTTCAGGGACACTGTGGGCAAGAGCGGGGTCAGCAGACAACACCATAAGGGACAGGGACAGCAGCTCTCTCAGCGCTGGCTGTCGTGGCAAGGGGACACAAGAATGATCCCACTCACACAGACCAGCTCCCTCCCATGGGACACAGCTCTGCTGAGCAAGGACAAGGCTGGGGACAAGCAGGGTCCCTTCCCCAGTGGGTACATACCGATGTTGGTGGTGAATCCTGGGGTCGAGCTGAGCGGGATGGGCAGGCTGAAGCTGCTCTGGGCCGTGTGCAGGCAGGACTCCTGATGGCGTGCGTGCGTGGTGAAGGAGATGGGCTGCCCCCGCCGGCGCTGGAACTCCTCCTGGATGCTCTCCTCCGTCTGCAGGCTCACCGAGAACTGCAGGACAGTTGGCAGGGTGCTTGTTCTCACAGTCTCACACAGCTCTTGCCCAAAGCCCAGCACCTCTACTTCCTAAAGAAGCTCAGGACTGGATCATTCCCTACCTCACACTCCAAGGAGACCCCAACTGTGTACCATGAGAAACCCTCAGTAGAAACACCCCAGGAGCCCTGTGCCAACCAAAACCCTTCTCCCTCTCCTCCACCCTAAACCCCTGCCTCTCCCCAGTGACCCAAGAGCCAGCAATGACCTGCAGACATGGGATATCTCCCTCCGAGAAGTTGAAGGTCCCAATGACATCCTCTCCAATCTTATACACAGTCTTAAAGATGCAGAATGTTCCCACCTTCCCACGGGTGTTGCTGATGTTATACAGGTCTGTGAAGCAAGAAGAGAGAGCTAAGAGATGTGGCAGGACAAGGCTCTGCTCCATGCAGTACTCTGAGTTGATGACATGGTCTGAATTGACCACATGCCTGCTGCTTGGGTGTGAAGGGCAGTCCCTGGAGGTGGTATTCCCTTTGGGAAATGCCTGCACTGATCAAGAGCGAACCACACACTGGCTGTGATATGCTGGGCAGAGGGTCTCTTCTGGCTGAAGCAGGAAGAGAGTGAGACTGGCTGGGAGGCCCTGACTCAAGGAGGCCCTGATGGAGCTGCTCCACAGCCCCACTTCGAGCTTTGCTTTATCAGCAAGAGATTTTTGCACCTGGCACTGAGATGTGCTCCGTGCCCAGGTTAGGAAGGACAGCAGGTTTGAGCAGGGAATATGACCTACGCAGGCTACGTCGGGAGGTGGCCACCATGAGCAGTTCTGTAGCCAGGTCTGCCAGGCGAGAGTCTTTCTTCAAGCCCTCCTCCTCCTCCAGGAAGGGGTTTGAGGGTGCAACGGCCTCATCTTGTGGGAACTGGTAATCCTTGAGTCCTGGGGAGAAGGAGAGACTGTCAGTGGGGCAGGGTGTGGCCTGGCCTGTGTGTGCAGGGAGGGCAGTGTGTGGCCTTACCATGCAGCACGAGGACACGGAAGGGCACACGCAGGAGTTTGATGGGCGAGTTGACCCGCTGGCAGCCAATGGTCAGCTTGTACACATACTTCACAGACTGACCCCGGAAAGAGGGAGGGCCGTCCACGGGCAGCATCTCACAGTACGAATCTGCAAGGGGTGCAGAAAAGTTTCTTTCCGAGGTCAAAAGGAAGCTCCTGGAGCTCCCTGCATTGAGAGTGAGGACCAGCAGTGGTGCTGAGCTAAGGACAGTGCCTGGTGCTTTCTGCTACACAGCAGGCCAAGCACAGCCCAGGCTCCTCTGCACTAGGCACACTGCTCTTCACATCACATGCGCCCTTCATCCAGACATTGCTTCCAGGACATACAACCACACACACAAACTCTGCCTCAAAAGAATGTGAAAGATGTAAAATCCAGGAACACAAACACAGGAGAGCTAAACTCACTCGTCACGAGTTCAACCCAAATTTGCCTCTGTGCACTCCCTTTACCCACCGCTCTCATGGCACAGTCACACACTGCAGTCTCCTCTGGGCTCTGCCCCATGTGGGTCTGATAAATACCTCATGCCTCTTTTGGTATTTGCTTTGTGCAAATCCCAAACTCAGCAATGAAAGATAGTTTCCTCCTCTATTTTTCCTTGAAACACCAGGTCTAAATGATCAAGAAACAATTCCAAGACGTTCACAACAACCTGTGGTATGTTCCCCTTGACAGACTGATGACTGAGACCACAAAGCCTCTGACTCTGAGGCCCCAGAGATGCCAGGGCCCGGCTTACACCACACTCAGCTCTCTCAGAGCCCCTTGGCCACCACACAAACCCCAATGCCTCTTGACGCAGTGCGAACACTTCTGCAGCTTTCCCAAACCACATGCTCTATTAACAAGAAAGGCACAAACAGTGAACTGTGGAAAGTCTCCACCTCTCTGGCTTGCCCACCGTAACATGGATACACCCTGCCAGAGGAAGGGCAGCATCCTGCTCTGAAACCACAGATCCTTCCCCATGTCTGGCACATCCTGAATACCGGGGCTTAGATTAAAAGTTAGGGTTACATTTTAAATATAACTCGTAGATTTAAAATAACAGGACTGGAAGGAAGAAAAAAGCCTGTGCTAGTGCCTAGTGTCCACAGGATGTCACACCTTAAAGCACAAGCCCGTCTTGCTGGACCAGGGTGTAGATAAAGCAGAGAACTATCCTGAAAGGGAGGAAAATCAGGTATTTCAAAGGAAGGAAGCAAACCGATGTACCAGACTTAACGAGAGTGCTCATAAAGACCTTTTTGCCCAGTGAGGATAAGCTGAGCAGAGACCACCACTGACAGAGGATGAGCAGTTCGATACCTGGCACAGGAATGCCAAGATTCAGGAAGTCCCAGCTTCCAGGCATATCCCAGAAGGAAGCACATTCCTGGCACTATGGATGCCTTCCTTATCCACCTGCTGTGCCCTCTGGCTGGGCTCCCAGGCCATGTCCAGGCCGCTTCCATATCCTCCCCTCTCTGTGATCTACCAAATATTTAAAGGTATTACAAAACCAGAGAGAAGGCAAAAACAGCCACAGAAATTACTTTAGGACTTGAGAAAATGTTTCATGGTGGCAAATTTAAACAGCTCAGTTTGGGCAGTGTATTAAAAGGCTGGGAGATCAGTCAACTTCCATATATAGGCACCATAACAACAGTGAGATATTGGGGAATAAGTTGGTCAGCAACTGAAAACAAGGCCTTTTATCAAGAGACACCATGACACAACTTCAGCTGTATGTGCCAGCTCTGGTTGCAGTTTAATAACACAGTACATTGCTGAAGCAGAATTAAGATTTCTTGGGTTTTCTGCTGGGTTTTTTTTTCTCTTTCCAAACTGCGTAGCAAAACTCAAAACTTCTGAAAAACAGGAAATGAAGAATTAAGATACACGCCCACACAGCCTTAACTCTCCCTCCACGGAGCTGGCAGGAGCCCCCAGGAATGATCTGCAAGCATGCCAGCTGCAGTCTCATGTGAGAGCAGCAGCACCACAGGCTGATGGAATCGGTATGAGCAGCCTGGCAGAGAATGAGACCAGGGCTGTGATACAGGGATTTCAGTGCTAAAAAGCCAATGCCACACACAGTGACATCACATGTGAGGCATGAAACAGACAGGTGCATCACACAACCAAGGGGAAAGGGTGTAACATACAGCCAAGGAACGTGAAAGGGTAGTAGTTCCTATCCTTCCTGAGGAGCTGCATCCAAGCACCAGGAAGAAGTAGGCTGCTTGTGCCAGTGTCACCCAGAGGCAGAGGACACACATCACAACACCAGTGGAAAGGACAGACAATCCCTAGCTTAGCTGGGGGCTGAACAGCTTCTGCCCGCAAAGCCACTGCACAAGGAAATCCCCTCAATCCATCCCAGCCACCTGGAGCTTGGGCTGTCATCACTGATCTGCTATCCCACAGACTGCCCAGCCTACCTGAGATGTTACAGGAAAAGGAATTTCTCCCTGCTCCCAGCAAATGAGTGCTCCAGCACCACACCTGCAAGCATCGAGGAACACAGGAGAATTCAGGTGAGCCTCAGGCCAGCTGAGATTTCTGACTCCTCCTCCTCCCTGCTGGCATGGCCAGCTCCTTCCCCTAACACAATGCTGTAGAATAGTAAGTGAATAACCAAACGTCCTCAGATGACAGGCTCTGCAGCTTAGGGCACAGTCCCAGACGGCACTGCCCCACCTCACTAACCACTAGCCAAACCAGCCTGGTTTCACCATGTCCACCTTTTTCTCCAGTCAGGCCCCTCCAAGGCAAGGAAGGCAGGAGACAGCAGCTTCAAAACCAGCATGTCACAATCCCATGGCCCCTTGGTCTCACTTGCAGCTCCACAAAGGAGATCCAACACGACCTGAAAAGGCTGGATCACACAGCCACTGACTGACAGACAACAGCACATACTCATATTTTCACAGATGTCTACTCAAACACAGAGAGCTCTGAGCATAGAAGATTAGGATTGTTCAATTTTACAGCAGGAAAATGAGAATACACAGAAGACTGCAATCTCCAGGACAGCCACAACCTGAAGAGAAGGCACAAACCTTTGGAGGACATTAGCCTAAATTCCAAGAATGCTCCAGTGTGGCTGAAGATATAAAGGCAAGAAAATGCAGGTGTTTGTGTAAGTGTTTCTTCAGCTGCAACCAGGTATTTCAAATGTTTTATGCCTTGTAGCTACACAGCAGACCTACAGCAAAGGCTGCAGGCCAGGGTCAGGACGGATGGACACATTGCAGTATGCAGACATAATGCAGTGGAGAACAGAC
>JAWWEW010000088.1:62454156-62467128 GCA_035583185.1 Anabacerthia variegaticeps | reverse complement strand
GGATGATGCAGCAGTTCCTGAGTACTCACACTCCCATCAAAATACCTCACTTTTCACGAGCAACAGGGTCTCACACCTGCAGCACTCAGGATTGCAAAGCCAGTTGTGAAAGCAGAGCTCCCTGGAGGTGAGCTCTCTAAGCAGAAGAAGAGAAGACAGGACTCACAGGACTTTGACTCCCCAGGATCCAGTCGCAAGTCACAGAAGAGAATCTTTGGTGGGGTGGACAGGATACACTGACCCCGCTCTCCTGGAAGAGAAGAAACACGTGAATGCTGCGCAGACTTGGGCTGTGTCCTGATCAGTCAAGTTTTATCCTCATTACAAATAAGAGGGAGAAGAGGGCCAAGGAAACATCTCATGCCCTGGTCATATAATGAGACATATCAGAACAGCTGGACAGACAACTGTCATGTTTCACTCCAAGCTAGTGCCACTTTGATCTCAGTATTAACAAGGTCCCACAACAACCATCACCAGGGAATGACACAAGGAAAGCAACAAGGACTTCCCACTCGCTTTTATGCATGCGGCCTTCAAGACACACGCTAGGGTCTGCTTGACTCCAGTGCGCTGTGCTCTCTCTGTCCTTACCCAGGGTGACAGGAGTAGCACTCACCTCTGTTGGGGACGAAGACAGTCTCATTCTCTGCCTGCACATCGTGCTTGCTGCCATCTGAGGGAGGGAGTGCCACTCGGTTCTCGCTGGCGTGAAACTGGCAGTGGATCTGGGCGCTGGCCCATGCCAGCATCTCACTGAAAGCCAAGAGCAACACTTGTGTCTACACTTTAAACCTGGATTACAGCAAGCAGGAACTGAGAGGCGAGCAGCTCTTTCTGCTCAGCTCCATGCAGGACTACCTGTCTGGAAGAAAGAAGGCCCTGCTTCACTGCCACAGAAGCCACTCGCACAGCCCCCCTGCAAACAAGCCTTGGGAGCAAGCTGAAACTGTGGTGCTGACACAAAGTAACTTCCACCCCAGCTGTTCCTCGCAAGACCGGGCTCTGTGGCCATTCTGAGCCACAGCACCACGGGCACAGCCCTGCCCCAAGAACCTGCTGTGCACACATGGCAGAAGACCACAGGCAGAACGCGTCAGCAGCCCCTGTTCCCTTCCATGGGGTGAGAAGACAAGGTGGCCTGTGTAAAACTTCACAAGGACCTTCCAGCAAACATGCTGAGGCCAAGTGTTCCAAGGTCTGGTCCAAAGCCTTACTCTTTTTTTCAGCTTTCTCATCACCCACAGCTTGGGACTGGCCACTCACTGCACTCTTGAGAGGACACCCCAAGTGCTGCACATTGGCCTGGCCTGGCAGAGGACTTTTAGCCATGAGGAGCTAAATCCCAAGCCAGAGGTGACACACAGCAGCGTTCCAGTAACAACACAATCATTAGGGAAGTGAGCAAATTCAAAAGCAACAAATACCTGCAACCTGGGTTCAGCTGCCCCTGCCCACAGCTCCCGGCTGCCCCAAGTTTGGCACTCCTCAGGGCAGGAAGGGCACAGATGTGCTCATTCCCTCCCCACAGCACCATCCCTGTCAAGAATATCAGCTGCTGGTTGTGTCAGACCAGAGAAGGATGTTTCTGGGTCTTTCATAATATCCCTCCTTGCATCAGGAGGGATGCAAGAGGTTTGCTGACGGCTATAGGGGTAGCAAAGGTGTCATTTTGTCCCCTCTCTGAACAGCCACAGGAATGGAGGGCCATGCATCCAGCACAAAAAACAGTCTCATGTTTTGGACTCTGCTATGACCGCAGCCATTCCACAGGGCATTTCCCATGGCATTACTGATACCTTTCAGTTTCAAAATCACTCACCTAGTTTTATTTCAGTAGTTTTTATTTCTGTAGTTTAGCCAGTGTATGGTTCCTCTGGTGTTTTCTAACATCATGATCTGATTAGTAACCACTGACACCAGCGCTTTGGGTGGCAGAGGGATTTTTTGTGGCACATGGGTGTCTCTCATTGTGTGACACATCAGAGCAGTT
Organism: Anabacerthia variegaticeps; assembly: GCA_035583185.1. Classification (NCBI taxonomy): domain Eukaryota; kingdom Metazoa; phylum Chordata; class Aves; order Passeriformes; family Furnariidae; genus Anabacerthia; species Anabacerthia variegaticeps. Next base: position 62,465,135 of record JAWWEW010000088.1, on the reverse strand, counting down.
AAAGGTCTAGATGAACCAGGAGAAGAGGTGTGTCAGCTGACTAAGGATGCACTATTTGATCTTTTGTATGTGCTGGCTGCCTTTACCCAACACACCTCAGTTACTCTAACTCAGTTGCCTCTAACCCTACAGTTGCAATTTCACATTTTCAAAAGCACCATCATAACTCTTCCATTGGGGCTACCTTATTTTTGTCTGTTGTTGCTGTAAGGTATCTGATGTACGGAAACAGAGAACTGCTGTTGGTTGAGGCAAGGTTACTAATTTTATATAAGCTTTAGCATGACAGTACCTTCAAACACCATATTTTGGATATTTTGTTTTTCAAGATTGCCCAACAATAAGCTACTGGATTGTTTTCATTTTTTCTGACCAGATGTCCAGCCAAAATTTGCATGCACTGGTGCTGAGGTCACTTCCCTCCTGTCTCACCTTCCCCACAGCTCCTGCAGCCTCTGGGAAACAGAGCTTTGTTTCTTGTATGCTTCATACTGCCATTCCTTCAGTCCTATCCTTCTGCTTCAAATGTGTGCCTCTCCATCCCTCCACCTCCACCCTCAGCCCCAAAACCTTCCAGTCTCTGACAGGTCCACCTACCTGTTGTGCAGTCGCAGTGCTTTAATCTGGCTCCTGCCTTTATGCAACAGACAGCTTTAATTTCCAAACCACCAACCCATTTGCTGTTGCCACTCGTATGACTTAGCCAGGCCTCATCAGATTGATCACCTGTTTGTTTGGTTGTTTTTTTTATTTTAAAAACTTTTTCCAAGAGGCAGTCTTCTAGGGAGAACACACTGGAAGCTCTCGTAAAGGCACTACAAACCTCCAAAACCATTCCACCTGGTACCCTTGCAGTCCTATGTGTTTCAGAACCAGGAAAAATAACTCTGTCATTGTATAGAACAAAATTCCGTAAAGCTGGATGCATATGCCACAGCTGAATTTGAAAGCTGAATTCAGCAGGCAAGAGGAGGCAGGAATATGAAAAGTTAAGGAGGGCAATAAACACAGAAACCCTGCAGTGGTAATACAAGAGATTGCTCTGCTGCTGAGACTGCAAGCACTGGGATTGGGCCCACCAAAACAATCGTGTGAATCTCATCCTAGTTACGAAAAGGTGCTGAACATGACAGGCTTGGAAACAGACACTTCCCAGGAAGGTCTCGAGATGAGAAAGCATCTCCGCCCCCTGAAGAATCAGAGAAGGCCACACACTCAGCGGACACGGAGGCCTTGGGTGATTACTTGTGACGCAGAGTCACCTCCTGTGAGCCAGTATGGGAAGATCCCATCTTTTCACATTTCCTCAACAAGGATTTTGGGGACAGTGATGACAAGGGGAGATGCAGCACTCAAAGGCTGGGCCACAGAAAATGCTGCCACAGAAACTGCCTCTTTCTGACCCTTGACACTGCTTGCCCCTTTGCCTGCCATCCCTAGAAGCAGGGATCACACTGATCCATCCAGCATTGCTGGGCAGAGAGAACTCCTTCCACAAACACAGGAATTAATGATGTTGCCTGGATGATGCTCTGAGGGACTGTCACCCTGGTGTAACCAGATATCCTGCTTTGACAGCCAGTTTGGCTTCATTTTCTGCCAGTAACCCTGTCACTGAGGGCTCACCTGAGAGGCAGAGAATCTTTACCTGCATTCTTCTTTCCTTGTCTCCTTCTTGGGGGCAGAAAACCAGAATAATTACCTCAGCTTTGTCCCTGAAACAGCAAGGGCGCAAAGCTCCCTTAAGGGAGTGCCTCGGGCAGGGAAGTCACAGGGGGCTGAGCTGGCACCACTGCCCCACAACCCAGCCACGAGTGGTGCTCCAGAAGGAGAGAGGGAGAGCTGCTCCCTCTGGAGAGACCTAGGCAGCTCCAACATTTGGAGGCTTCATGCACAGACTGGCACAGGCTCTGTACCTGCTGGCGGAGGTCGACGAGGCCGATAATGGGTTGGTGAAAGTGATCACACACTCCAGGACCTCCCCTGCCAGGAACACAGGCCCACGGCCCAGCTTGGCCAACACCTCAATCATGGCTTGGACAGCCCTGGTGCACACCTGCCAAAAAAATAAACCCAGCAGTGAGCGTGGAATCAGAGTCACAGAGTCACAGAGTCACAGAATGGTCTGGGTTGGAAGGGACCTCAAAGTATCATCTCGTTCCAGCCCCCTGCAATAGGAAGGGCACCTTTCCCTAGACCAGGTTGCTCAGAGCCCCATCCATCCTGGCCTTGAACACTTCCAGGGATGGGGCATCCGCAGCTTCTCTGGGCAACCTGTCCCACTGCCTCACCACCCTCACAGTAAAGAATTTCTTCCTAATATCCATTCTAAGCCCACTCTCTTCCAGTTTAAAGCCATTCCCCTCTGACATGTTGCAGCGACACGGAGGGAGGGTTGGGCACTGTACAGAGAGGCAACAGGGACAAGGACACAGGAGGTGTGGGGGGGAAACACGCACAACCCTGGCCTTACACACACATACACCCCCCCCGCCCCAACCCCACACAGGTAAGGGTGCTCTGGACACGCAGCCTTGCCACCCCCAAACCGCGGGGCTCGGGGCTGGCCCCGACCGCAAACACGGGCACGGGAAGGCCCCGTGGATCAGGGGCACGGGAAGGCCCGGTGGATCAGGGGCACAGGCCCGCACACTGCCCGCCGCGGGGCCACTCACCGCCCGCACAGGCCGCGCTCGCCGCTCCGGGCCCGGCTCCCTCAGCCGCTCGGCGGAGATCGGAAGCGTTCGGGAGTCCTCGGGAACCCTCGGGCCGCGCTCGGGAACCCTCGGGCCGCGCTCGGCAGCGCTCGGATCTGCTCGTGGACGCTCGGGTTGTGCTCGGGAACCCTCGGGAACGCTCGGGCTATGCTCGGGAACGCTCGGGACACGCTCGGCACTTCTCGGACCGGACTCGGGGACGCTCGGCGGCGCTCGGGCGACGCTCGGCCCAGACTCGGCATCGCTCGGCACCTCTCGAGCCGGCCTCGGGAACGCTCGGCATCGCTCGGCACCTCTCGGGCCGGCCTCGGCCGCGCTCGGGCGGGCGCCCCGGGGGGCGGGCGGCGGGGCGGGCCGGTGTTTCCGCCGTGCCCCGGGGGCGCGGGCGGGGCGGGGCGGGGCGGTGAAGAAGAGGGAGCGCGCGGGGCGGGGGGCGGCGATGGCGGCGGCGGCGGCGGTGGAGGAGGAGGCGGCGGCGGGGCCGCTGATGCGGCAGTACGAGGGCGCGGCGCGGGGCCGCGGCGTGGCGGCGGCCGGGTGGCGCGTCTGCCTGGCGCACCGGTTCGAGGAGCCGCGGCAGCCCTACGGAGCCGGGGACGTGCCGCTCCGAGACGTCCTGCGGCACGTCGGGCTCGGCTTGCGGTACGGGCTCGGGGGGCTCGGGGGGCTCGGGGGGAGCGCGGGTGGAGCCGCCCGGCCCCGCTGCACGGAGCGCACAGCCCGGCGGAGCGCGGAAGGCCCGGGGGCTGGCGGAGCCGCCTTCCTCCTCCTCCTCCTCCTCATTCCCTTCCTCCTTCCCCCCTTCTCCTCTTCCTCCTCCTCCTCCTCCTGCTCCCTGGCAATGGGGGGCACGGCCGGGGGGACCGCCCGTGTCTCGCCCCGTCTCCTACATCGGGGCTCGACGGCTGGAGGTGGGACGGGGACGGGGGCTGGGATGGCTTTGGGGGACGGGGGCTGGGATGGCTTTGGGGGACGGGGACGGCTTTGGGGGACGGGGACGGGTGGCTTTGGGGACGGGGACGGGGATGGGTGGCTTGGGGGACGGGGGTGGGTGGCTTTGGGGACGGGGATGGCTTTGAGGACGAGGTGGCTTTGGGGACGGGGTGGCTCTGCTCGCTCTGCGCTGGAAGCCGGGAGGGAGAACGGGCGTGTTGTTTTAACCTTTGAAGCCCATCCGGCATCGCTTATTTCCTTGTGCTGGGTTCTGTGCCTCCTGCCTCCATTTTCTGCCGGTGTCCTTGGAGGCTGCTGGTTGCCAAGCTGGTTCCTGCCAGGCATGGATGAAAGGGCTGACCTGAGACACCCTGGAGCAACCCTGGGCATCAGGGAAGGGAGGGCATGGGTCATGCGCTGGAGATAAATAAAAAGCTGCTGGAAAAGCCGCCGCGGCAGGTTGGGATGAGCTGAGCGTGTGGGAAAGCGTGAAGTTCTGGTGGGGTGAGCAGGGAGGAGAAGCAATCCTGGGGATGCCACTCCTGGCCTGTTCCCGTAGGGGTCTGGCAGTGGAAGTGGCTTGGATGAGTCCTAGGAAAGGTTTTAAAAACAAGGAGCTAAATCTGCTAACTACTAAACCACTGTCTCTTTCCCTGTACAAATTTAGGAGGTAATTTGGTTGTCATCTCAAAGTACTTTTGCAAGGGCAGAGCTTCCTTTCAAGGAGATTGCAGCCTTGAGAGTGGAGGAGAGGAAGTGCCAGGGTGGCGAGAAATACCTGTGTGGGTTTGAATTAAAACCCAAGGGCAGCGGTGTTGTCTGACAAAGGGCAACCAGTTCAGGGATGTGAGCATGTATGGGAGGCTGCACTGGTGGGTGCCTCAGTGTCTGCCCAAGAGAGGCAGCCAGCTCACCAAAACCTGGGTGCTGGTGCTGCAGGAGGATCCTGAAGCTCAGTCCTGTGGAATGGTGCTTCGATCTGAACCTCTGGTGTGTGCACTCTTCTGAATGACCCTGGATGAGCAGCATGGGTGCCAGGGATTCTCTGAAAATGTGACATGGCTTGATGCATCAAGTGCAAAGTCTCCTGGTGCAGGTGCCTGTAGCTGCTGAGATGGCTTGGGAGCGCTTTGGGGTCGCTGCATGTCTTTGGCTCAGGAAGTCCAGAACCTGCAGAGAAGACGCCACATCCTGGACTGATGTGTGTCATGTCGAATTAAACCTGATGATGGGTGTCCTCTTCTGCAGCACCAGCTCCTGTTGCAGGTGGCGTGGCTGGGGGGTGTTGACAACCCTGGGGCAGGATTTTTTCTTAATCAGGGCTCATTAGGGTAACTCTGGGAGGGAAATGCACGTCTGGGGAGAAAGAGTTGTGCAGACTGGTGCTGGCAAGGCAGGAGAAGAGGAGCAGACAGGTTTCCGCAGATGTGGCTGGTGTGTCCCTAGAGGGGGTCATGGCATAGATCTGGATCAGCTGAGTAATGTTCAAACAGGTTTTCATTCCACTGCCAGTTTGAAGGCAAGGAAATGCCCTCCAGCTCTGACATGGCTTTTGGGACTGCAAAGCACAAAGGCTTTCTCCTGGTTTTTCTGCAGCCCTGGCAGAGCTGTTAATAGCTGACAGTTGGGCATTGACCCCCTTCTCCTCTTGGCTTGTGTGATTTTGGAAGAAGCTGGCAGGAGAAAGGTTTGCTATTGAGGTGGCAAGATGACTCTGGCAGTGGCTGTGAATCACGAACCTTTTCTGCAGTGTGCTCCTAGACAAACTACTTTTTGAAATCAGTCTGCCACCTCCTTTCCAAGGGGTCAGGATGCTCCGCTAGGCTGTGCTGCAGCCATTCTGCCTGGGCACTTTATTTCCTGTCGCCAGAAACCTGCTGTGGAAGCAGCTGGGTTGGTTCCCTGACGCTGGATTGAAAAAGAACAATAATCATTTCCTTGAGAGAGAATGAGAGAGAGCACTGCCAAAACCTTGCCTTGTCAGGGAAAGGCCAGGGCTGTCTCAGCTGGAGAAGAGCAGTTGCAGCAGATGTAACTGGAAGATATCAGCAGGCCCTGGTTTGGGGCGGTCGTACAGGACAGGCTGGTTCTCATGATGCCATGGACCTCTGTGAGCAAAATGTCCATAAACAATCAAATGTGAAGATGAGGCCATAGGAATGGAGAGCTGGCTGCAGTCGGGTCCTGTGAGACTGCAACCCAGAAAATCTCACCCTGAATGGGTTTTTGGAACCTTAGATGTTCGTGAATAAAGATAAACATCTGGTGACCACTCAGCCAAAAAGTCACGTGTGGGTTGTTTCTGTTAGGGAAGTGTAGTAGTGGGGATGTCATGGAAGAGCCTCTCCCCCTTGCTCCTGGGTGTACAAATCTCCAGGGATTAGTGCTCTCTCATTGCCCACCACCTGGGCTCTGCATTGTGCAAGCCATTGGAGCAGGACAGGCTGTGTGCTCCTGGCTGGGGTGGTTTTCTCCTCAGCAGTATGGGTGGCAGGGGTGCCTGCAGGTAGCTCAGGAAGATTGGCCCCACAGCCCACCTGTGGCACCTGGGGCCAGGAGCTGCTGGTTGGGTCTTGCCTGACTGTTTACTAGGCAAAGTTCAGCAGCTTCTGGTCTGGTAGCTGGTTTCCGTATGCTAATTGTCTCCATGTGGAAGGTTTAACTTGGGGCGGTTTATTAGCAAAGCCAGTCCTTTACAAGCGCCAAATCGGAGCCCAGCCCTGCTGCTCTTGCCTGGAGTGGTGCTGGCACACCCAACTGCAGGTGTGCCCATGTCTGGGTGTCTTGATTCCCAGACCTTTGGGTGAGAAATTATCAGATGGGCAGTGCAGGGCTGTGCAGCAGGCGTGTGGGTGGAGATGAGTCCCCAGGATCCTGCCAGCTGCAGACAGCAATCATCACGCTCTCGAGGTCAAGGCTGCCTCATGCCATCTGCTCCCAAGGATGTGGCACTGGGATGTGGAAGGACTGTGTGTGACAGTGGAGGTGTGGAGGTGGAAGAACAAGGCTCGTGTTTCTGGAACAGTGTATGGCTTCTCTGGGCATGTCCCTCCTGTTCCAGACCTTTCTTAGCAGGGCATTCTGTACTGGACATGGATGTGGTGGTGGTTGTCCTTGGGTGCATTCCCACTTCTCCATAGATGTGTGGGAAAGCCTTCAGTCCTGAACGAGCTGGGAGCCCTGCACTTGGGTATCAGAGTGCTGTGTTTGCCCTCTGTGCCCTTGCAGTCAGCCCTGAGCAGCGTGAGCTCTGCTTGCTCATGCCTGCTGACTGGTGCGTGCTCCAGATGAATGGCAAGGGCTGTCACTCCTTGTGCCCTGGGACAGAGGTTCCTGTTGTACATCTCTACAAAGAGGGAGAGCTCAACCTGTGCTGGTCACATCCCACCCAGTGACATTGAAGGGGTGGTGACACCTGCTCCTGTCTTCTTTCATACTTCTCTTTCCCTTGCAGATATTTCAGGTGGTGGTTCAAGAAGACCTGCATAGAGAAGAAATCTGCCTTCATTGACCTCTTGTGTGCTGTCCCTCTGCAGCAGATCTATGGTCAGCCTCCAGTTTGGGCATTGGGGTGGTGCAATACCCAGTGTGCTGGGTGGGCAGAGATTCAAATGGGGCCATCAAGGTGCTCGAGGGAATGAGTTAGTCACGAAGCTTGTGTGGTGTGGGCAGTGCTAAGTGGCCCCTGGCCATGCAGAGCTGCCTGAGGAGGGTCCTTGAGCCAGATCCCACCATAGGGAGGAATGGGTGTGCTAATTCCTGGTGTCTTTGGCAGGCTGTCCGCTGGGCGGGATTGGGGGAGGCACCATCACCCGTGGCTGGCGGGGAGAGTTCTGCCGCTGGCAGCTGAATCCTGGCATTTACCACTATGAAACTGTCATCGCCAACCAGGTAGGTGCAGCAGGGACTGCGAGGGGAATGAGTAGCCTGGGCAGCTGGGACATCTGCCACTGGGTTCATCTCATCCCCTGCACATGCTCCTCTCCTCCCCAGTTCACGGTGTGCCTGCGTTGCAAGGGGCAGACCGTTTACCAGCAGGTCTTGTCCGTGGAGAGACCCAGCACCCTGCAAGGCTGGAACTGGGGCTACTGTGGCCACTACGCCTTTTACCATGCCCTGTACCCCCGTGCCTGGATGGTCTATGAGCTCCCGGGGCAGAACGTGGTGCTCACTTGCCGACAGGTCTCTCCCGTCATCCCCCATGACTATAAGGTAAGGAGGTGATGACATGCCAAGAGGAAGAGCTGCTTCTTAGCTGGGCTTTCCCAACATTTCTCCGTGTTTCTGCTCAGCAGTGGTGCCAGGCAGGGGGAATCCCGGCAGCAGTGCTGGAGCTGGGGAATGCAGCAAGGGATGCCTCAGTGCTCCCTCATGCTGCTGGTGCTGGCTCCCAGCCCCAGGCGAGGGTGGCAGGCTGTGCTGCTGACGCGTCTGACCTTCCTCTTACCCCAGCGAAGCACGTGAGCCTGTATCAACCTGCCGAACCGATGAGGGATGAGACACCCGGCTGAGCCTTAAACGCCGCTTTCCGTCTCTCTATTGCCGGGTGTGGTGTTTGCTAGCCCAGGGCTGCTTTTCTGGATTTTGTATTGCCTGTCCCCCAAGTTCCTCTGCTCCTGCTGCTGCTGCTCAGCTTGGCAACCCCACTCCCAGGCTGAGTTGTTCCTGGTGCTCTTGCTCCCGCTGTGTCCTGCATGGTCTCCCCAGCAGCGAGGGAAATGATACTCTGGCAGCTGACAGTGGAGCACCAGCCCTGTACACAGCCAGCGTTCTCTGTCTCTGCCAGGACTCCAGCCTACCAGTGGGAGTGTTCATTTGGGAGGTGGAGAATGGAAGGGATGAAGATGTGGAAGTCTCCATCATGTTCAGCCTGCAGAACGGCATGGGAACGAAGGAGGATAGGAACGGAAGGCACTGGAATGAGCCCTTCACCTTTGAGAAGGATGGGGAGCGGGTTGCTGGAGTGCTGCTGCACCACTGCACGCCTGTGAACCCTTTCACCCTCGCCATCTCGGCCCGGGAGAAGGTAAAGGGCTGGTCCTGGTGGTGTGGCTCCTGCTGGGGGGTTGTGCAGCAGTGCTGGACAGTGGGGAGCTGCTTCCAGGCATCTGGCAAAGGATGGGAGTGCAATGGGCTGTGGCCAGCACCAGTTCTCAGTGCTTGGCTGACCTCAGGAGTGGGGACTTGACTTCCCTGAGGGCAACCTCTTTGGACATGAGTGGCAGGAGAGAAGCTGTGGGTGAAGCTTGTAGGGCAGTGGGTGAGCAGGTTTGGAGTTGGAGTTGCTGGGCAACAAGTGGGGAGTGAGTGTAACATAGCAGTGTTGTGGTTGGGGGCGGAGAGGCTGCATCTGCCCCTCCAAAGTACCAGCTCCTGATGATGCTCTTCCCTTCTCCAGGCTGGCACAGGAGTCACCCACCTGACAGCATTCAATCCCACGGGATCGGGTAAAGAGGTGTGGCAGGACCTCCTGCAGGATGGCAGGCTGGATTCCCCTGCCGGTGAGTCACTCCATCCTCTGTTGGACAGGTGGAGAGGGAGCAGAGGGGACCGGGTGGCCCTTCTGGTTCTAGGGCACAGGGCACCTGAGGCAAGGCAGAGTTCCCTTCTTCCAGTCACTTTGGTGGCATCACTAAAGCTCTCTGGGATGCTGTGGCTCATTCCCACCTTTAGGCTTTATCCATCCTTCCCATTGCTCGTCCTTGCTGTGGTTCTCCAAGATCTGCCCACACCACTTTGGGGCTGTTGTTGGCTATATTAGTTACAGGTGTCAGTATCTCATTAGCTGTGTGGAGTTGCACACTGAGCTGAGGTTTCTGCTGAGCGGCCACGGTGCTGCCCAGCCACGTTCCCTCATTCCCTGTTGCCAGATCAGTGAGCTTTGTCCCCTCGGATTGGTTCCAGCCAGCATTTAGCAGCCCTTGGTGTTTGGTTCTGCCATCGCTTCCTCTCCTCTTGCTACTGTATCAGTTGCCTGAAATCCCTGGGATTTTGTGCTGTGTGGGGAGTCTTGTGCCACTCAGTCCCTGTGGTGATAGCTCAGTCAGCTCAGGGAGGGGACCCTCTGCCCACCCCCTGCTCCACAATGACCCTGCACTCGCAGTTGGGATATCCTGGATTTCCCTATAGTCCAGCCCTTCTCTTGTGTCCAGGCAGTTTTCCACGCTGGAGCCCATGATGTGCTCACCAAGATCCTGCTGGGAAGGCAGTACGTCCTTTTTTTGGCAGTGGAGGTGATGGTGCTCCTGCCCTGTCACATCATGCCCTGATGCACCATGAGGAACGAACAGGAGAGGAAGTGGGACAGGTGGGAGAGATGGGAGAGGAAGGTTGAAGCGCAGCAGAATCTTATCCTGGAGAACAGGTGGGGTAGAAGACAGCACATTCCCAAGGTGTCTCTGGCTCAGTGGTATCCATTGTAAGTGTAGGGCTCTGAAGTCACGTATCTAACTCCATTTCAGCCCATCTAATTATGCACAGGCTGTTAACTGTCTCTTTAGATTCACCCACCTACTGCAACAGGTCAACAAACCACGCAGAGGTCCTTTTCTGCAGAAGTATCTGAACATCCATTGCAATCTACCACTTCTACTGACATCTCCTTCCTTACCAGTTGTGTCTGGGTGGAAGCATCAGACTCTCAGTGTCTGTCTCTGTGGGCACATTGGTTTTGGCTCTGAGACGAGTGCTCACCATTATGCAGGGATCTAGAGCATATGGCACTTACCTGAGGTGTACAACTACTGGAAGATGCAGCACCCTTCCCACATGCTCTGCCTGCATGAATTGCTATGCCACATCATTGTAATGCAACACATTGTGTTTGCCAACCCACGCTCTGGGTCACTTGAGCTCCCTCGAGCCATTTAAACCTCCTGCAGATGCTCCTGGGAAAACCATCTTCCTACCTAATTGGCTCTTGGGGGTCCTGATGAGGCTCTGGGCACCTGATTAATGCATGATCTAGTCCTCACCCCCAGAATTACCTCTATTACAGCTGCTGCTGCTGCTGCTGCCACCTCGCTGACTTTCCCCTTTTCCACAGCCAGCTGCCTTCCTAGCACAAGTCAGCCCTCTTCAATGAGCTCTACTCCATGATGGATGGTGGGACCATCTGGAGATGCCCCCAGAATGCTCTGCCAAGGACCTGCAGGGACCTGCAGGAGCTGGCCTGTCCCACCTCTTCCCTTTCCTGCAGGAATATGGAAGGTTTGCTTATTTGGAAGCTAACCTGCAGGGATGTGATGGAGGGTCTCAACTCAACCCCTCCCTGTTACTGATACCAGGTGTTTTTAACCAGCCATGGGGATACTTTTCACACAGCAATGT
>JAWWEW010000088.1:62430775-62441981 GCA_035583185.1 Anabacerthia variegaticeps | reverse complement strand
AGGAGAGGGGGGTGTGGAGAAGCCAGTAGCAGAAATTCAATGCTCCCCAGCTGGATAGCATGGAGTTTTACTGTTGGAGAGAAACTGCAGCTCAAATGTGAAATTAAAGAGAAAGCAAAATTTGGGAAGTATGTCTGAGGTGTTGCGAAGAGCTGTCCTGTTTCCGTTTTAACCAAATTACTGTTTTCTGGTGAATAGGGCTCCATCAGCTCTTGTTATGGGGACTGGGGGAACTAAAACACGTATTTTGGAAGACTGCCTTGAAAACCATTGAGAAATGGGTGAGAAACTCTGGTGTGAATCCAGCCACTTCAGTCTTCCTGGCCAGAAACCACTATAACGTAAGGGGAATTATATAAATATGTACTTATTCAAGAATCCCTGCGTAAATAGAGCTTTTGTCAGCATTAACATGCAATGTCCAAGATATTCAGGAAATGTTGGTTTGTCATTAACTAACTAATTTACTTCCAACAAACACGAGTCAGTTTGTAAAAACAGCAGCAAACAATCATGTCAGCTCCAGGCGAGAAAGGACCAGCCACTTTGAAGCAAGAGGGGACAGGCACTTTAAGTGTGGGGGGCAAAAAGCAAAGTCTCAAGAGAATCTAAGTGGTGGGTGGGTTTGCATGAGCATGCCTGGTAAGGACGAGCAGGGCGAGCAGTGTGCTGTGGCCAGTCCTGAGGTGCACTGGGGTTAAGGCTCCTTGGCACACATGGGCAGAGCAGTGGCATGCCAAATAGGTTGCAGAATGTGCAACAGTTCCAGAGCGGGGTTTTCCCAGCTAACCATTCCCAGCAGTCACTGACCAGAAGAAGCCAGTTCTCGTCTGCAAGGTGTAGGAGCAGAAAGGAGGGGCATTTTCAGCAGATATTTCTTGGAATATTTGCTGCATATACCCCCCCCCCCCCATATGGCTCAGAACCAAAACTTTGGAAACACCCAGATTGCATAATGCCCTGGCTGGAGTTGCCACACCCAGCCCTGGCAGCAATAAAAAGGAGAAGGACCAGGAGCATCAGCAGAGTCCCGCAAGGAGCACATTCCCAGGTACATCAGCTGTCTACCTGCTGCAGAGATGGTGCAAGCGACTCTCTTCCTGCTGGTGCTCAGCCTGGCCCTGGGGGCTCATGGCCTCTCTGACAAAAAGGTAAGATCAGGTCTGGGATTCACAGGGCAGAGTGGGCAGGATGGGCAGGGGACTGCAACTGCAGGCTGTGCTAAGGCACCAATACTGAGTTCTCTCCATTCCAGTGCTCCCTTACCGGGCAATGGGTCAATGATCTGGGCTCCACCATGAAAATCTCAGCTGTGAAAAATAATGGTGACTTCTCTGGCTCATACCTCACGGCTGTGACGGCCACCACAAACAAGATCGAGGAGTCACCACTGCAGGGGTCTGTGCAACGCAGAAACCAGAAGGGTCAGCCCACCTTTGGCTTCACCGTCAACTGGTCCTTTTCAGGTACTTCTCCTTTCCCAGCCTCCCTGTTGTGTCCTCAGTCCTCCCCTGCCCTCCCTGTTGTGATGCGCTTTAAGCTCTTCTATCCCTTCCTGCAGTGTCCTTCCTGATTCCCTGCCTTCTCCAGCAGTATCCTCAGTGCTTTCCCATCCTTTCTGGTGTCCCTGATGCTCCCCCATCCTTGTCTCTGGAGCTCCACAGCCGGTGTCACCTCCCAGTCTGAGGGCTGAACACACTGCTGTCTGTCCATCTCCATGTGAAACCCCCAGCCTGCTGAGCCCTCCTTCCTGCTTTCCCAATCCCCACTGTGCCCAGAGGCCCCAGACAGCAGGGCTCTACTGTCCCCTGTGCTGGAGTAGTCACTGACCTGCCACCCTGACGACTCTCCACTCCACCTCTTGTCCTGTCCTTGCAGACTCCATCACCGTTTTCACGGGCCAGTGCTTTGTGGATGAGAATGGAAAGGAGGTTTTGAAGACCATGTGGCTCCTGCGGTCACGTGTGGACAGCATTGAAAATGACTGGAAAGCCACCAGGTGAGTTCCATGTCCTTGCCCTGCACAGCTATCCTGAGCATCCCCACAGGGGTTGGGGCTTTTGCAAATGAGTGGTTTAAGTCACTTACAGAGTCACTGTCAGAGGTGTAGGCAAAAGCAAGTTCAATATCAGTTTGCAAAAGTGTAACTTAACAAAATTCAATGTCAAGGTTCACTCTATTGCTTCCTGCATGGGAAAAAACTTTCAAAAGTAAAATAACATCCTCTGTGGTCCCGCTAAGTTGTAAATGTTATGGGCGAATATAGATCTGGGTGACCATTCCGGCATTGTCGTGTCCCACCCCTAGATCTTCTTCTGTGTTCCTGCAGGGTCGGCGTCAACATCTTCACCCGCACGCCCTCGAAGATGGAGTGAGAATGGCAGTGTGGGGGTTCCCAAGCTGGCAGCAGCTCTGGGGAGGCAGCCCCTGTTCCTTCCCCACCATTTATTTCTCCAAATAAAGCTTTACTGCAAAAACCCACTGTCTCCTGTCATGTCGTTGAGAAATGTGGAATATGTAAAAATTTTCTTAAGAAAGATGTTCTTTGGTGTTTGATCTTTGTATGCTTTCAAGCCTGATCAACAAGAAAGGAGATTTAACCCATGAAACAGAAACTCTAAATGATGCCCAGGTGTTAGAAATACAAATTACTTCTTGATAGAATTGCCTCACTAAGGTTTAGGTCTGGACATGCTTCAGTGACCTTACACCTAGGAGGTAGTTAACAAATCTTTGGAAGAAGGATGTACCACTGACAGTGAACACAAAGGCTACAGAATCTACAGACCATAAAGACATTTGTCAGAACTCCAAGATAAGGAAGAAACTCATACAGATAACTGAGCAACTGAGCTGAATCAGCTGCAACTGGGTAGAAAGTAATTCTGGCAGGAAGAGATCACGACCATCAACTTATGGCCCACAGAGTCAAGAAACCCACTGACTCAAAAGAAGAGAAAGGCTGCAGACTAATTAGCATGAGAAGGCAGAGGATCACTAGTTGATCGCAGTTAGAACACCCATTAATAGAAGAACTATGTAACTTGTAGCCAGTGAACATTAATGCCTTTGTTTGCTGAAATGTATAAATAGTAAAAAGTTTTGATCGTGTGCTTATTTTGTGGAATACCACTGAGCACTCAGGCTTGTGTAGCTCTGAAATAAACAATCAGTATTCTCTCTTGAATGTGTAATTATTGGCCTGTTGCACAGCAAGGAACAAGTCCAATTTTTCTGGACAACAATGTCATGGCTCAGCACATACATTTCCCCATCCCCTCCAGGGGGTCCCACAGTCCCTTCTGTCACCATACCTGAGGTCAATGTGTCTCCCCTACTGTGGCCCTCCATAGCACAGGGTCCTCTTTTACAGCACCCCCACCTCACCATGGTCCTCAGGACCCCCACCTGGTCCAGGGCAGCTGGACCCCACCCAGCCTGGCACAATGGCCAGTGGCCAATCTCTCACCCTGAGGGTGTCCTTTGGCAAAAGGCCTGGCATGGGTGGCCACTGCCCGGCCACAGCCCCCTCTGCTATGAAAGGGGCCAGGCAGATGTGGGGCAGCAGCACAGGCAGAGCCACCACCAGCCATGCCATGGGGAACCTCGTCCACTGCCTGCTGCTCACCCTGGCCCTGCTCATCCCCCAAGAGGCTGCAGCCAGGAAGATAAGGGCAGCCCTGGCTCAGAGTGTGGCCATGCTGTGCTGGCTGTCCCAGGGAGGAGGGTGGCTGGCTGAGGGGCTGCACGCCCTGGCTGTGCCCTGCTGTGCTGTACCACCCCTGTGGTGCACTGTGAACAGCCACAGAGGTGCCTCCTGTTGCTGTGCCAGGCTGTGCCATCCTGGGGAGCAGTGTAAATGGCCAAGGGGGCTGTCTGCTCTTTCTGTGCTTTCTAGTTCCATGCTGTGCTGTGCCATGCTGTGCCACACCAAGCTGTGCTCTGTTGCATTGTGCTGTGCCACAGTCTGCTGTGCCATGCTGTGCTACTCCTGGGGCAGATTGCATGTTTTCACTCTGCAATGCTGTGCTGTCCTGTGCCACCCCAGCTCACAGTGTTTCTATTATGTCTGAGGGGCTGCATGCTCTTGTTGTGCCCTGATATGCCATCCCATGCCATCTCACACAATTGCATGCTGTGCGATGCCATGCCATCCCACAGTGCAGCACATACGACCAAAGGGGTTGTCAGTTCTGGCTGTGCTGTCCCAGTGGGTACTGTTGGTCCCACCCTTGTTATAGGGAGATAGCCAGCACCCTCAGCTCTTCCCTGCCCAACCCAGCGAGGGAGAGGTGCTGTCTCAGCTGGTGCCTGTGCCACCAGTTCCAGCTTCCCTGTGGAGTGGCTGTGCCATGGGATATGCATCTCACTGCTTAACCAGGCTGGAGGGGGAACTGTAGCTCAGCACTGCCTGAGGCACCCACATGACTCTTGGCTCTCAGTGTGATCTACAAGGCCTGTGGGGGAACAAACTGGGCTCCAACATGATCCTCTTAGCCCTAAACGTGGCCAGAACCTTCTCAGTCTCCTATCACACTACTGTGAGAGCCACCAACAAGCCGATCCTGATGTTCCCCCTGCAAGGGGCCCAGCAGCATCCTGGTGCCAAGAGACACCCCACCTTTGGCTTCACCATGCAGTGACAGTTCTCAGGTACAGCTATGCCAGTGATGCCCTGCCCACGATGGGACTGGGGAACCCCCTGGCTGGTCCCCCACAGCACCACAGCACCCAGAGGAACCCTGGATGTGGGCACAGACTGGCTCCTTTCATGGGACATGGTGATGGGGTGGGTAGCTCTCTGTCTGGGAGAGGTGTCAGGGGTGCCCATCCATTAGTCTAAGGGACACAGCAGGGCTCGTGCCCGTCTGCCCATCCAGGTAATGTGGAGGCAGCTCAACTGGCAAATACGGCAGGAGATACATCTCTCTGTCCAGGGCATGTGGCGCATGGTGTTTGTCTGTCTGTCTGTCTGTCTGTCTCTCTGCCAGGATCAGGTGACCCAGGTTCTCCTGTCTTGAGGTGCAGACTCTCAGACCCCTCTCCCTCTCTCAAACCCTCTCAAGCCAGACTCCAACACCGCCTTTGTAGGCCAGTGCTTTGTGGATCACCATGGCAAGGAGACACTGGAAACCATGTGGCTGCTACAGGAAGAGATCCCATCCCACAGGGACATCTGGAAAGCCACCAGGTGAGCCTTGTCCCTTCCTTCCCACTCCACAGCCCTCCCTTGCCTTCCCCTGACATGTCTTCCCTGCAGGATTGGCACCTCCATCTTCACCTGCATCAAGTGACAGGAACAGGGATCAGAGATGCCTGTACCCTGCAGTCCTTCTGCATGTCCAACGCTCTTCACTGTATCAGTCCTAGGCTGGGCTCCTGCTTGATCCCAGCATCCTAAGCACGAAACCCACTCTTGCCTTGTCCTGCTTCTTCCAAGTGCCTCCCAGCAACCTGCTGGTGGAGCTTCTCCTTCCAAAAGTCTGCTGCCTTCACACATGGACCCAAATAAACCTTTCTCCACCTGACAGAGAGCCATGCTCTGTGTGTCCCTGGGGTGGAAGCAGCCACTCTGTGGCCACGGGCAGAAAAAGGTCGGGGCTGGGTGGTGACTGGGGGAACACAGGGTAGTGTTTTGGAGGGGCTGGGGGAATGGGGCTGGGGGACAGGAGAAGGACAGTAGCTGGGTAGTTCTGCTTCCTGACCGTGGCTTCAGGCCTCAGGAGGTGCTTTCTTCCCCATCTAAGTTTGGGACATTCATGGGGGCCCTGTGGAGCACCCTCAGCATGAAGCAGCAGGATGCCCCACAGCCAGGGACTGGGGTGAAGGTTGCATGCTGGCAAGCTAATACTCTCACCTGACCTCATCCCGTGTCTCTGCATCCCACTCTGCCCCATTTCCCCACCAAATTCCATTTCCAGTTACTGGTCTGGGTGGTGGGCTTGCTGATGTGGGCACATGTGGGGGCAAGCCAGGTGCCAGACCCCATGGAGTGGAATCTGAGGTGTTGGGGTGGTCCAAAGTCCACACTGGATACTGGAGGGACCAGGAGAGGGACCTGGAACTCCAGGGGCAGCTATTGGGTAGACTGAAGTGGTCTCTGCTCTATGTGCACACCCAGGCATATATGACAGGCACTAAATGCATGTCACCTGCTCAGCTAGAGGGTGGAACAGGATACAGATCCTTTCTGATCTTCAACATCACAGGACACCATCTGCACCTTAAACTTTATCAGCTCATTAAGGAATGGAAACAAATGAAACAGGGGTCCAATGCCCTTTGTACATATGTCTAACACTGAAAGTCGTTAATCCATCATTTCAGCAATTCATGAAGTTTCTAACTCATCAGTTACATAATGCATAATGTGAAACTCCCATCTGATGCTCCTGAGCACCACAGTGATAAGCTATGTGGGCAGGGAGAGGTGCAGAGCACGTGAAAGAGAGTGCTGCCTGGAGCTGCAGGACTGCTGGGGGAAGAGACTGCTGGATGGAGCACGGACTTTGTGGCAGAAAGAACACAGTGCCCAGAGAAAAAGTCAAGGCCTATCTGTCGTTCTCTTCCTCTCACAGAGTGCCTGCCCTTCCCCAGCCATTCTCATCCTCTGCTCCTCTTCCTCATTTCCTGCTGGCTTTTGGGGCTTCTATCAGCATCACACCAGCTCCCAAAGAGTCCACAGTCCTCAGTCTGTCCAAGGTATACCTGTACTGAGTACAGGCTGATGTGCATGGTGGTCCAGCTTTTGGTCAAAAGCCACTTCTGCATCCTCATCCCCACCCCTGTATCCTTATCCTTGCGCTTCATCCTTGTCTTTGTGCCCTTATCCTTACCCCTGAACCCTGATCCTCACCCCTGCTTTCCACATACAGCCCCACTGTGGCTGTCACCAGCACCATGAGCTGATCCTTTGGGTCCCCAAAGGTTTCTCTGAATGGTCTGTAAGGTTAAACCCTTGGGACCCTACTGGGAATGGAAGATGAGGCTGGGACCCACGGTGGGTGAGCCCATGGGGGGACAGGAGGCCACTGAGAACCATGCAGGATCAAGGCATAAGATTTCATTTCTGTCCTTTCAATTACCCTAACCACTGCAAATTTCAAGTCTCTTGGTGACTCATAAGAAGGTAACCTGTGAGACAGAAGAGGTTGTAACCATTCTGCTTGTTAAACAAAGAAACAGAAAGCAAAATCATAGCATTTACAAGAAACCAGCACTGCAATCAACCTTCACTGGAATCAAAAGCTACATTTTTCAGCTGTCTCAAACATCCTACACCCTGGCTCTGAACTCGACCCGACCCTGCCCTTGTCACTTTCACTTTTGTTTGCCTGGTATATGCAACCAGGGCTGCCCACCTGCAGCCCACAGTGCCTAGGGTTTTCCCATTACTGTTGGGTCAGGTTCATCTCCTTCATCTGCCAAATCCCTGCAGTCAATGCAGATCACTAGCCGTCCACAGACACATACCCTTGCCCAGCTCTCATGACTACCTCCCCTTATGTCCATCCCATGCAGTGACCAGGGAGTAGTTTCAGGTGCAGCAGCAGGGCAGGGTGGAAGCCCAGACACAGCCCTCAAGCAGTAGACATGGTGCTAAGATCCCTCAGACTGGGTAATGTCAGTGGGAAGCCCCACGCAACCCCTCCTACATCACTGTTTCCACCCGTTCCCATTCCCATCCCTGTTCCAGTCTGCATGCCCATCCCCACCCCCATTGTAGTCCCCATCCCCAACTCCATTCCCCTCTCAAGTCCTCATCCTTACCCAGTTCCTGTCCCCCTACCCCTGCTTTCACCCCCATCCCTGTGCCTGTGCCCGTCCCCATCCCTGTCCACATCCCCCACCCCTCATCCCTGTCCCCATCCCCACACCCATTCCCGTTCCGGTCTCCAGCGCCCCCACAATCTGTTCCTCTCTCCTTCATCCCCATCCCTTTCCACGTCCATCCCCCTTCTCCTCCCTTCCTCAAGTGCCGACTCAGGGCTTTCCGGGAAAGCACGGGGGAAGTCGGGTTATAAATACGAGGACGGGATAGGCACGGCGAGACTCAGACTCATCGCTGCATCGCTATGAGCCGCCGCTTCCTTTCCGTCCTCGCCCTGCCCGTCGGGGTGGCCGTGGCCGCGGCTGTGACAGGATGCCAGGTGGAGACTCCTGCTGGGAGACAAGATTGGGAAACGCGGCCCCGGGGAGGGGGGAGGGTGGAGAGAGTTGCGTGGGAGCACGTCTGGAGATCCTGGAGTTCGGAAAGGGAAAGGCATGGGAAACTCGCCGGGAGGGTGGAATATGATAAAGGGGCTGCAGCGCTTGAGGGAGAGTAACAGGCGTGGAAGACCCCTCTGCGGGGGAAATCCCCGACAGCAGGAGGATCGCCTAGTCCAGGGGATGCACAGATGATGCTCCTGCCGAGGGAGGTGCTCCGAGGGGGAAGGGATGCTCCAGAGTTGTCCGTGTCCCCGGGAGCCTATGTGCCTGTGGATTCCTTCCCTGGTGCAGGGGGCAGTCATGTGGGACTCCAGGGTCATGGAGGGGAATTGGGGCAGAGGAATTATGGGATCCCTGCCCCAGGGAGGTGATTTGCCCCTGCCTGGGAAAGTGCAGTATGGGAGAGGACAGGTAGTTCTTAGAATTGAACCTGAAGCCTTGCAGGTGGGGCGTGCAGGGTTCTGGCTGTGACGGAGCCCACGATGGACCTGAGGGACCATCCCAGTGGGCTTCCCACTCGTGCCACACATGGATGCTGAGCACATGACATGTCCTCAGAAGGCATGGGCAGATGTGCCCTGAGCTCACACAGCTCACTTGGCAGGGTTACAACAGGGGTCCTGCCTGTGTTCCTGCCTGTCCAGGGATCCCACCTTTAGCTTTTCCCCTTAATCTCTCTGCTTTGCTTTGCTTACCCCAGCTTTTGGCCATCCTGACATGGCTGAGATAGCAGCAGCTTTTGAGAGAGACAGCAGTCATGTCTTTTAAAAACAAGTACCTGAGCAGTTGTGGGGCTTCAGAGACACCCTGCAGTGCCACTGTCCACAGCGTGACCTGTGTTTTCTTTCTTTTCCAAGCTTCTTTGCCAGGAAGCTGAGAGCCCGAGTGGCAAAAAAGCCAGCAAGAAGGAGGCGAAGGCAGCCAACAGTGGTTGGTGGCTGGGCCCCACAAGGAATGGCAAGGTGAGTGCTGGCACCCCGTGGTCATTGGGGAGTGCGGGCAGGGGGTCAGCCTGTGGGGCAGGGGCAGGGGCTGTGTGCAGGCAGCCCCCAGGGACACATCTGCTTTTCCTGAGCAGTGCAACCTGACCGGCTTGTGGGAGAATGATCTGGGCTCCAAGATGCATGTGTTTGAGGTTGACAGTGAGGGCAACTTCTCTGGCGTGTACCACACCTCTGTGTCCAGCACCACCAAACCCATCGAGCCATCCCCCCTTGTTGGCTCCCAGCACCTGGACAAGGATGGACAGTGTACCTTTGGCTTCACTGTCAACTGGAAGAAATTTTCAGGTCTGTATCTGCAGCTACAACTGCTTTTGGATGGAGTAGTGGGATGGGGAGGGGAGCTGATTTAGGTCCCAGTGTCCATCCCAGTCCCTGTGCTCTCTCTCCTGTCCCCCATCTGCCCTTCCTTCCCTGATCTCTCCCCACTCTGGATGGTGTCTGCAGACAGCAGAACACCTCCGGAAAGACTGTTTGGGTGAGGCAGCTCCAAGAATTGCCTTGGCAGCATCTCTGCCACACAGCAATTCCCTGCAAACATCAGAATACATTCAGACTGCATGAGCATTAAATCCATTAGTGCTTTTGAAGCCCCAGAATCAGCTGGGGTCCTGCTGGGATGCTAACAGACACCACTCCTCCAGACTCCACAGCTGTCTTTGTGGGCCAGTGCTTCACTGATGGCAAAGGGGATGAGGTCCTGAAGACCTCCTGGCTGCTGCGGGAGAAGGCCGACGCCTTGCCCAATGATTGGAAAGCAACCAGGTGAGACAAAGGACACCCATTCTATCTGGGATCCCTTCCCTTCTGATGGCTGGAAACCAATGGGCTACTGCTTCTTCACAGGACTGGCCAAAACACCTTCATTCGTGTGGGCTGAAAGGAAAGAGAACTGTCTCGCTCCCACCAGGCTTGGCACACCACTAGTCCCCCAGCAGGACCGGTGTATGCCAGCATCTCCTGATGCACTCCAGAGAACCATATCCCAAAAAGTGCCGAAGAAAATTGAAGATTTTTCACTTAAATCAAACCTTATGCAGTTTGTGGATATGTCCTAGAAAACTGGGCTAAAACAGTGTGGTGGGTGTGCAATGAAACTCTCAATCTCTTATTCTGGGAATAGACTGGCCCCAAGTGATATAAGAAAGCCATTTTTATATTAGAATATATGAATTGTTTAACAGATAACAGGATGCCTGGAAAGGATTTTTGAATCACGTAACCGGTAGAAAGGGTATAAATCAGTAATTCTATTCACTACAGAATCTTTGCAACCAATCAGAATGTAGCAGAAGAACAGGAAATTTTGCCAGGATAGGCCTGTTGCGCAGCAAAATAGTGAGAAACGAGTGGACAGAACATGCATCAAGACATAAGGTGGAAAGTTTGCAGTGAATATGACTACGGCATGCGACCACCAAAATTATGAAGAAACAGAAAAGACCACCACATTCATCAACTGTTTATACTCCAACAGAGGGACTGATGTAATTGAGAAGTGTGAAATGACACAAACAAAATAGGCTGTCTATTTACTATTTCCTGTTTGTTGAAGTGTACAGATATTTAAGTTTTTGCTCTGAAGAGTGAGTGAGTTAGGCAGAGCGATCCCATTCACTCCCCACGTGCATAAAATAAATACCTGCTGCTCAAGATACAAAGTCTCTGAGTGGTTTTTATTAGCCAGGCTTTCTGGCATCACAAGAAATTCCCTTTTCCAGCCCAAACAGGATGGTGCATTCCCAAAGTGACCCTCTGACATTAAATATGACCAGTGTTTTTTCCTCCTCAAAAACTCGTAAGGGTGGTGGGAGGGTAGGCTGGGAAGCTCTTCTGCACTCTGAGAGAACCCTGGGTCAGAGACAGCCCTCAAGCAGGCAGGTAAGGGGTCTTGGCAGTGTCTGTACTTCTGAAAAGTTGTGGCAATCAGCCTTAGAAGATGATAAAGCTCACCATAATGTTTTAAAATCATGCCTTGTAAAATACAGTCTGCC
>JAWWEW010000088.1:62410760-62427136 GCA_035583185.1 Anabacerthia variegaticeps | reverse complement strand
TGTGTGTGGGGCACCATGCATAGCGCATCCTCGCTCAGGCGATACATGTCCATGCACGGGGTAACCCCCCCCCCCCCCCATAGGTTACATATCTAGAACACCACACATGAGGCACCCTCTCCCACAGGTTATGTGTCCAGGACACCATGCATGGAGCATCCTCTCTCATGGGATATGTCTAGGACACCATGCATAGGACATCCTCTCCCTAGGGTACATGTCTGGGGCAACATGCGTGGAGCATCCCTTCCCATAGGGTCTTTGCCTAGGAATCCAGTATGCAGAGCACTCCTTCTCACACAGTCTGTGCGACCATACCATGCATGTTAGCAGGCTGGAACATAAAGGTCTTGCTCCACCATCTACTCAGCAGCCAGCAGCACCCTGGGGAGGCATTTCCCCACACCGGGGTCAGGGAGAGCCATGCCCTGCAGTTGCAACTGCAGCAGGGCTTGTGGCTCCAGCTGTGGGGCAGCAGGAGGGATGGGATTCCCCCTCTGTGCCCTGTGTAAGGACAGAGAATGTGTGGCTGTATCCCTTCAGTGCCAGCTTAACGGGCTGTGGAGGAATGAGCAGGACTCACTGATGGAGATTTCGGCATTGAGGGACAACGGGGACTTCCAGGGAAAGTACCTCACACAGGTCACCCTCTCCGGTGGCTGTGCCCGCATCTCACCCCTGAAGGGCATCCAGCAGCAGCCTGGTGAGGGGGGCTGGCCCACCTTTGCCTTCACTGTGCGCTGGGACAAGTTCTCCAGTAAGTGCTGGGATACCTGGGGATAGTATGGCATGAATTTTCTTTTGCCAGGAATTCTGCCAGGTGATGCTTTGGTGCAGCTAAGCAGCAACACCTTCCCAGTGTGGGGCTAAGGGGCAATGCTGGGCTCCCACAGGGCAGACCCTCCTTGCTGAGCATTTTTGCCCCCATCCCAACTGGGCAGCCCGGGGTGACCACAGTGGGTTTAGGTCCTGTTAGGGCAGTGGGATGCAGTGATACAGATCTTGCCTTGTCTGAGGGAGACCAAGGGGAAGGGCAGGACCCTCCCAGTGTGGGTTTCATGGGTGTGTGGTCAGTGGAGCAGGAATATAGTTGCCTTTGGCAGGACACTGGGAAAGGGGAAGCAGCCAATTTCTCCACCAATTTCCCAATAAGTGCTTCCTCCCAGATGCCACGACCGCCTTCGTGGGGCAGTGCTTTGTGGATTCAGGTGGAAAGGAGACACTGACCACCATGTGGCTGCTGCGTGAAGCTGTTGAGTCCCTCAAGGAGGACTGGAAAGCCACAAGGTACCATGGGGACATGGGAGGCAGCAGTCTCACAGTGGGGTCCTGGAGAGAACCCCTGAGGATGAGCAGCTATCTGAGTGAGGGGACCATCCCTGGGAACCCCACCATATGAGCTGGCAGTAGGGATGCCATTATGTCCTGCCAAAGGGCTTGCCCAGCCCAGGGACACCCAGCAGCTGCTTGAGGAAAGCTGGGTGGCATCTAGGGACACCCCATCACCTGTCAGCACTGGCATCTCTGAGTGGGCAGTGCATGTGGGTCATCCCATGGGAACTCTCTTCTTCTCACAGGGTGGGCAGAAATGTCTTCACACGCAAACGCACAACAAAAAGAAAGCTCCTGCCAAGCTTGTCCCCATCCTGTGAGGATGTGCCTTCACCAGCCCCATGATGGGATGGTCTGACTGCAGCACACCCCCACAACAAGGCAAGAAAAACCAGCCTCTTAGATGAAAATAAAACTTAAAAACCATCTGTTGTGGTTGCCTTTCTTGAAAATCTGCTCCTGCTACCCTTCTGACCACAAAGAAATCCCTGTTGAGGTGAGGGCTAACCACTATCCTTCCCCAGAGACATCTGCACCTCCCTGATCCCACTCATCCACCTCCCTCGGCACATTTCCCACCTCATCTTAACCCAAACTTCCACCCTGTGTCATCACTCCCCACCTGCTTGATCGTGGCAGAGCTGCCAGCAGTACCCTCAATACAGCTGAGTTCCTTGTACTGTGCTCATATCCATCCCTGCCAGATTCTGTCCAGTACAAGGACCCCATGCTCCATAGGGTGGGGTGATAGAGGTAACATTATCAGTAGATGTGAGATATTGGTTAAGTGCTGCCTTTGTGCTCTAGAGCACCACAAGTGACATGTGCACATGCTAAAGCTCCCGTCCTGTCCCATCCCAGCCCATCCCATCCCATCCCATCCCATCCCATCCCATCCCATCCCATCTCTTACCAGGCACCTGCATTGCACCCAGGGATTTTACCTTTCTCTATCACTGCATTTTGGCAGGGCTGCTCTATTTGCCTCTGTGGACACCTGCCAAACTTAGTCAGCTCTTTTTGACACAAAGTTGTTGTCAGATCCATAGGTGAAGATGAAGCCTCTTGCAAAAGCATTCCAAAAATATCTCAGCCCTGGTGATGACAGCACAGTGGCCGCACATTCTGTTGAACCTGGCCCCAATGAGGCCAGAATACAGTCCCACGATGTGGAGTGGTGCCTGCCACCTCCTTGGCACCCCTAACAGCACAGCTTGTCCCTGCCAAACAGTGCAGAAAGGCAGGGGCTGGTGTCAGGCCAAAAGAGTAGAGTATGGCATCCAGGGCAAGAGCAATCTTGCAAGAGCAATTCTCAGGTCCCAGTGATAAGCCCATGAGTTTGGGACAGAAAAAGGCAACAAGAATGAGAGATGTGTTAGAAGAGAGGTGTTTTCTGCTCATCCTAGGCTTCGGAGCTATCTGGATGAGAGGGAGATATGCTGAGCAGCAGCAGGGTGTCAGGGTGTGCCAGGGCTCATGGTGGGCACTGAGAGATGCCACCCTAGTGGGGAGATTCCCCCACCTCCAGTATGTGCACCGCAGCCCTGCTGCCATCCAGCGCCCAAAACACTGCTGTCCTGGAAACAGGAGGTGCTGATGCAGCTGAATCCCACCTGAATTTCCAGTTGCCCGCAGCCCCATGCTTGCTGCAGGCATCACAGGGAGCAAAGGCACATCTCAGGAACACAGGGGCAGTGCAAGCTGCATTTTGCACATCCAAGGCCATTTAGAGCTACAGTTATAAGGAAGAGGTGTGCATACAATGCTGTTATCATGCCATGTGTGTTTAGCAAAAACACACGTGCTAAGACCTCAGTATCTCACTGTGGTTACTTCTTCCTCCAGCTTCCAGTAAAGTGAAAACAAAAGCATCGGTATCAGCAGCTGATACACAGAGTCTGCTGGGGAAAGGTTATTGCTGCTGAAGCAGGAGTCGGGCTGAGTCTTCCCTTCCGTGAAGTGCTGCATCTTCTACAGCTGGCCCCTGCCAGGGATGCCCTGGCACTACCTGGGTGACACCCTGCTCAGGCAGTGGCACCAGCAAAACATGGAGAGGGTAAATGTTCAAACAGGTGATAATTCCCAGCCTGCATGCACAGGAGGTGGATTCCCATGGGAGGTATTGCTGTTTTCTAGGCTACTATAAGTGCCTTGTAAAACAACTGTGCCCCTGCCGCTCTGCAAACCGTGCTCATCCCTGCGTTCCTCCAGCACTGACCAGGTCATGCAGACCTCCTCACCTCACTTGCCTGTTCCGGGCACCCTGACATCAGGCCACTCACCCCGTGGCTGCCAGCTGGGGCTGGTGGGGATCTGGTTACAGCCCTATAAAGGGGGCCGGGCTGCAGGGCTTGGGGAAGGCCATGGGGAGCAGTGCCTTTTCCCTGGTCCACACGCTGGCCCTCAACCTGGCCCTGGCAGCATGTGTTGCCCCTGCAGAGAGGAAGGTATGAGGATGGGTGATGGTCGGGACATGGTGCTGGCATGCTGCTAGACCTCCAGGATGCTGCTGGGGCTGCAGAGCTAACAGGGAGCCGGGCTGCTGGGTCTGGTGGGACCATCACTATGCAGCATTGAGGGAAACTGCAGAAAGGTTGGGAGAGAGGGACTGCTCCTGCAAGGATGCCACTCACTGTGGGAATCACCCAGAGAGGGGCAAACAGAGCCATGCCCCGGAAGATTTCTGTTTTCCCACCAAGTGTGCATGGAAAGCAGCACACCTGATGCTTCAGCATGAGGATCTGCTCTCCTTTGAGTGACTCAAACCACACCAAGCAGCAACTGAGCTGAAGGCAACCAGTGCTAAGGCATGTCACTCACACTGAGGCTGTAATGCCAGTGGCACATCAGGTCTGTGGCACATCACCCAGTGCTGCAGGCATTCCTGGGCAGAGCCAGGGTGGTGGGGTGGGAGCAGGTTGCCCCCTGCCTGCCCAGGCACCCCCAACCCTCACGCTGTCCTTGCAGTGCCTCCTCTCTGGGTCATGGCGGAGCGACACCGGCTGCCGGATGGTTGTGTCCACCCTCGACAAGGACAGCAGATTCTCTGGTTCCTACTTGCCGGGTCCTGCCACTGGTGACTCTGAAATCCTCGCCTCTCCACTGGAGGGATCCCAGCAAGATGCAGGGCTCGTACCACAGCCCATCTTCTCCTTCACCGTGCACTGGCAGCTCCAAGGTAGGGCAGGAGGGGGTTATCACCCTGCAGCAGGGATGCCAGAGCAGTGGCCTTGTGCCTTATTGCCCAACATGTGATTTCAAATCCTTCCAGACTCAGAGACGGCCCAGACAACAGTCTTCCTGGGCCAGTGCTATGTGGGCACCAAAGGGGAGGAGATTCTGCATGCCCTGTGGCTCCTGAGAGAGGCGACTGACAGTCCCACTGAGGATTGGAAAGCCACTCGGTGAGTGCCGGGTCCCAGCTGCTGCTCTGACAAGCTCTCCTGCATCCCATGCTGGAGAATGGAGAAATCCCCTGGGATGAAGCATGGCAGACCATGAGGGTTAAATGGGTTGGTCACTGGTGCTGAGGAGGAGATAAGGAGCCCCCCTGAAACATGGCCAGTCCCTGCATACCAGAGTGGGTGAGCTCAGGATACAGTCTGGCCACAATGCACCCCCCCCGCCCCAACCTCAGGACCCTCTTTCCACTCTCCACAGCAGGAGAGGAGGAAAAGGTGCCAGCATCTGGTGCAGTCTCTGCTACAGGCTCTTGGAGCCTGGAGCACCTCACTCAGCACTCTGTGGGCAACAAAACCCTTCCCTTGGGTTTCCCCTTCCTACCCTCCACAGCATAGGTGACCCCATCTGGATGAAGCAGAATGATTTGGTGTTTTCTGCAGGATTGGCACCAGCATCTTCACACGGATAAAATAACATCAAGTGGGGAAATCCAGGAGGCTCAGGACCACAGGGAGTCAAGGCTTCTCACAGGCAGGTTTTGCCCACACTGATGTGTTGCACTTCAGCAGCTCTCAACCCACATGTTCATGCTTTCTCAGGCAAGTTCACCAGATGCAAAATAAAGGGTTTCTGTGGGGATGCAGGGCTTAGTTCTGTTTTCTGCCTTACCTCAAACCCGTGAGGTTTGTGTCACCCCAGAGCCACCCTCACTCCACTTCGTGCCGCACAGCTGAGGGCAGCACAGTCCCTGGAGATGGGGGCTGTCCCGTGTCCCCTTCCTGCCAGTGTGCAGCAGTACTGTGCCTGCAAACCTGCTGCTGTGCTGTGGGCAACATGTCCCTCAGCGTCACTTCCAGAACTCCCCAGGGATGGGGAACAAGCCAGGCTGTGACCAGGAAGAAGGATAACGCACAGCCTCAGTGTGCTGCTGTGGCCAGCAAGTTCCAGGGCTGCAGGACAGGCTCCAGGCAGAGCCTCCCCCATGTGAGCAGAGCAGAGGAAGTTTCTCAGGTGTCTGAAAGCATGGGATGGTTGCAAATGGCTTTTGCAGAGGCAGCAGCCTCCTGTTCCCAGCCCCACCGGATGCACAGCAGTGGCCAGATGCCAGCTGCCCTCCCATTCTGTGGCTGGGGAAAGTTCCCAAACGCCCTGCCCTAAGAGACCCCTTGGCAAGTCTGTGTCCTCTTAGTAAATCACAGGTGGGGGTCTCCAGCCAAGACCCTGATGTCCAAGTACATCCCAGAAAAAAGAGGGGAAGGTGCATCTGGCAGTGGCTGGACTTTTTTGGGCATCACAGCCTGGCCTCTCTGCTTTCTGCCTTAGACACCTCACCAAAGTGCTTCCAACACGATGCCTTGGAGGTTCAGCTGGCCCAAGGCTGAGATGCCCAGCTGTGGGAGCTGAAAGGAGGCGGTGGTTCCTTTGCTGTATTTCCAGATGCTTTTTAAACCAGCTTTCACATTTCTGCTAGTTTTTGTTTCCACCAGTATCCAGCAGCTGGTGCTATTGGATAAAAATAGGATTTATGCTGACACAGAGTTTAGATTTCCTGTGAAAAGAAGGGTATGTCTTATTTCTGCTACTGACTGAAATTCCCACCTCTACAATAAACCCTGACTCATTGAAAATAGGGGAGAAACCTGACTCCTCTAAACCCATGATCAGGAAGTGTTTTGTTACACAGCCCAGGCCTTCCTCAGCAATAGGAGGCAAATTTCATTTCATGCTTTCACAATTTTCGGTACATCACTACCTTGGAAAGGAGATGGCACAATTAACACTCGAGGAGTCACCAAGCGGAAAAGAGCCATTCAGCAACACCCATATGGGACTTGCCAAGGGCTGAGCAAAATGTTTTTCCCTGAAAGGCTCACATTTCCAGTCTGTCAGCGTGCTTCCACAACACAGACACAGGCACCTGCTGGGACACGAGCAAGGTACAGGTTGACCTTGGGTATAACAAAGGGAACACAGTGGGGAAGGCAAGCAGGGACCATAACACTGACCTAATGTAGAGCGTGGGCTATGTGTGTGTGTAATCAGTGCTGATGCACACACAGCCTATGCTCTGATCCCTGCAGCATGCCAGGAAAAAACATGGAGGAGGTGCAGCAAGGAGGAGAGTGGCAGGAATACCAAGTGCCTCCGCACTCCTTTCCTTGATATAACAAGGTTCTTGGCTGAAGAACTCATTATGGGCACTTTTCTCATTGCTCCCCTTTAACCCAAGGCATGAGGTCCACGGTGGGCTTCCTTCCACTCACCAGCTCAGACTGTGGGACCGGCATGAGAACACAGAAAGCAATGAAAAATAGCAGACCACAATCATCGTGGATTGAGATCATGATGTAAGCAGCCCTAAAACTCTCACCTCTTGGCTCCCTGCCCCCTCTACCAGACATATCCACCCTCCTGACATATGGCCAAGTGAGCCAGCCTGGTGCAGAGAGCTGATTCCATCACCCCTAGGCAAACAGCAGCTCCAGTGGCTGCTCCCTCCTCTGCTGGCAGCACCACCATGTATTACTTCCGATGACTCACTCGACATCCATTAGTGTTGGGCCAGGGACACCATGTGACATCAGTGGCATTACTCACCCCGGCCTTGAACCGCAAAAAGTGAAATTAAAGTGGGGATGGGCATTACATACCCCTGCCTGGAACTACATAAAAATGAAACTAGAGAGTGAGGATGGGGAAATACTCGCTCTGGCCTTGAACTGCAGCAAAATGAAACTAAAGTGGGGATGGGGTCATAGACCTTCCTGATGCTGGGAAAAAAGGGTCAGTGGTTTCCTGGAAATGCTTGAGGGTTGCCAGCCCTGGACAGGTTATCAAGCTGTGACCTGACACTATTGAGACCGTGCTGCTGCCTGTCCTGAGACAGGGCCCCCGGGCAAGCCCCTGCTTGGCTGCCTCTCCTCCCCAGGCAGACACACCACACTCATGTATCTCCTTTGCCTGCAAAAGCCCTCTTTGCTTCCCGGGTGGGCAGCGAGAGTGGAGCTTCCTTCACCATACCCTTGTCAGGTTCCCGTGCCCCCAAGCCCCACAATGGGCTCCGCAGCCTGACCTCAGGGTCTGCTAGTTGCTAGCGCCTCCTGTGTACCCAGTGATCCCAACCAGTCACAGGACCCAGCCTGTGTTTAGCAACCCCACAGCAGGCAGGGCCCGCCCGGCGGCCCCGGCTGGCCGAGGGGACAGGGCTGTTGCAGCACCCTGGCTCTGCTCCACTTCCTGCGATTGTGCAGCTCCCCGTTACGAAAGCAGCAGTGGGGGCTGACACCGGCTCCTCACGCTTCCTTACCCGGGAAGCTGCTGCTTCCGCGGCACTGCGGGCTTGGGTGTGCACGGTGGGCGCAGGGGGCTTGACACGCATACTTTTCTCCAAGTGTGTTCTCGTATCCTTGAAGGGAGGTGAGAGCAGAGCAACAGCCCTGCGAACTCATGCTGTGCCTCAACAACCCACAGGAAACCAAAGGAAGGAGCGCATCTTCCTCCCCCTCCAGCTGTGACAGCGATCACCCCAGCCTCCCTTGGGTTCCTCCTACAAGGCTCCCAGCCCCAGTTGCAGCCCTCAGCCTTCACCCAGCAGCCCAGAACCTCACCAAAACAACCACAGAGGACACAGTCACACATCATTATTTATTTAGACTTTATTAATAAGGAAGTTATTATTATGATGATCCAGTTGAAGAAGTTCCTGCTTATTGCAGGTGTAACTCAACCAGATGACCTTTACAGGTCTCTTCCAACCCAAACCATTCCATATGACTCTGTGAAATGTCCTGAAGTAGGATGAGGAGATTGATCTACAGGTACTACTAAGCTGCACTTCAGGAAAGACACTGCTCCACCAGCTCAAAGTGCTTCTGCTCAGCCTTGGGGAGCAACCAGAACCAGTTGACTGCATCACCAGCCAGCACAGCAAGGCTTGGGCACATGAGGACATGGTTTTGAAACTGCCCTGTGGCCAGGAAAGCCTTCAGAAAAGCAAGCATCTCTGCTGCTCTCTGCTCCATGCTGCCTCAGCAGTCTGGCTCAAGGCATGCCTGCTTCCTGAGGCCCAGAAGCCTGCAGGAGGTGAAAGCCTCAGCCCTTATGGTAGGCAAACAGCATACATGGCTCAGGAAGGACTCCACATTACCTCCTCTAGCCAGGCTGGGAGCTGTGGCCATGGCTCAAAAGCTAGCAGGAACAGGCGACATGCTGGGTTTGTCGCAGTTGCAGGCAGGACCATTCTCCGTGAGGGCACTGAAGGTCAACTCGTTACCTCACACCTAGAAATCAGGCAACACTGCAGCATGAAGGGGAAGGGACACGTGACAGACGCATGCAGACACCACCCACAGTAAGAGGTGCCTGTTCATCTTCATCTGAGCAGGGAAGAAGCAGGGCAGTGGCCTCAACCAGTCAGACCAAGCACGGGCACCTCAGGCCCGACTGCTTTCATCCTTCATTCCACAGCCCATCCCCACAAGCCTCCAGATCCACTCTGGGCTGCAAGCCACATCAACAGCCATACTGAAGTTTCCAGAATTTCCTGTCCTGTCTCAGATGGAGTCCTGCTACAGTGTCAGAACGATTTCTCCCTGGTAAACCCTCTGAGGTACTGGCAATTGGAAGAATATTCAGAAGAAACTGCTTGGATAAATTATTTGTTAATGCAGCTCTGTCCCTGCACCACAGGGTGTCCAGCATCACCCCAAGGAGCAGCAGTGGTCACATCTCATTGGCATGGTGCTGCTGGATGAGAACTCTATCAGGGTGTTCCACCCACTCTTGACCCTTGGCTTTCCATGGCACCAGAACCGTTGCTGGGAAAGGGTCAGTCTGAGAAGGGCCCAGCTCGGAGCCTGCTGCTGCTGGAGGGTCAGAGGATGAGTTGCTGTTGAAAGATCTGGGACTGGGGTTGAGTGGACTTTGTCCCTCTTCCCACGACTGATTGAGATTGCTCAACAGTGAAGAGTCCCCAGGCTCTGGGCTGAAGCCCTCCAGCTCAGCATTCTCCTGCACATCAGGTGCTCCATGGTTTGGGAACTCGCGGATTTGCCGTGACAGCACTGCAAGAGAGGTAGAGCCAGCCCTGTCATTTCCAGCCTCTAACTGTCCAGCTCTGAGCACGGAGCCACCGCAAAGCCCAGGAGAGAGGACAAACTGTTCAACTAGGGCTTCCTCCTCCCAGGGAAGGCGGGGAGAGGATGCTGCACAGCTGCCAAGCACAAGCATAGCTTGTGCTCCAAGAGGGACAGGATCTCTGTCCTTGCACCGCCCCTGGCCCAGGGCCCTGCTCCCAGGCAGGCCTCTGCAACAGGGCTGAGAAAGAGTCCAGAGCTAGGGCAGGACAGCAAAGCCAAACCTAGTGGTCACTCCAGGCAAGGGGCTGCTGAGTTGGAGGTGCCCCAGAGAGGTCATCAGCACCTCTGAGGAAGGTGCTGTGACCTGGAGGGCAGTGCTTCACCTGAAGCCATGCCTCAGCCCTCACCTAGTCACTCACCTTTGGGCTCCAGCTGTGGCTCTACACTCCCAGGTGAGCGGATGCTGGGGGAGAGAACGAGGCAGAAGAACAGAACCACGATCTAGAAACAGAAAGATCAGCACAGATCTCAGCAAAGACAGATAGGCACCATTGACTGCAATAAACACCTCTCACCCAAACTTATAAGGATAGCAAAGTCCCCTTCACAGATACTGGGGCTGAAACCACTTACCATGGTGCAGGTTTTCCTTCTGGTAGTTTTGGGGGCAGATCCTCTCACCAGGGCCTGCAGTTTCTGCAACTGCCTGAGTAGTGACCTGAAGGAGAGCAGGCAGTGCAGGTCAGCACAGCGGCTGAACCAAGGGCTGCAGGGTTCCCTCCACCCTTTGCAGCCAGGTACAGGTCACAGTCCCCAGCAGACGAACAGTCTTCCCTACCACATCTGCTGCCACATCCAACAAGAACTCACATGTTCTGCTTCTGCAGCTGCTGCACCTGCTTCTCCAGTTCATGGTTTTGAGCTGTACAGGCGGCCACCCTTTCCAGGAAAAACAAACAGCACCAGGGTAAAACAGAGAGGTTTTGTTAGTCAACAGCAGGGACTTCACCAGGATCTCTCCTCAGGGAATCAGCCACAACTTCTGGGTGACTGCGGCAGTCAAAATCAGTCCTGGTGTCTGCCTGGTACCAACTGCAACAAAGCCAAGAGAGCAACACCTCACACCAGATTTGGGGAGGGGTGAAGCTCTGCCTGGTCCTCCAGAAAAGCATCAGACTAAACCCCAAGGATGCTGCCTTCTAGTAACACACCAGCTTTGCAGATTACTGTCTTCAGGCTGTATTGCAAACTAGCTTGACCTGCAAAACATACTGGATCTGGCAAGTCAGCCACCTGGCTCGAACAAAGCAAGCTCTGGGCCATATCCAAACTTGTAAGAGAGCCAGGCAGGCTGTGTCCTGAGGTTCTGAACCCTCTGCAGAGGGCTGTTGCCCCACAGGGTCAGCTGCACTTTCTGCCCAGGGTGGCAAGAGTCCAGCAGCAAAATAGCTCAGCAGCTTGTGACAGGGACCCCTGCTCCCGGCCCTGGCAATGTGGCCAGCACAATTAAGGCCATGTCCAAGGGGAGCAGCCTCCCTGTGACCAAGAGGGTCACGTATTTGTTCTCATTCCCTCATTATCAGGCTCTGAAGGTCCTGTGCACCAAGTACCAAACCAAATAGATTTCTCCTTTCCCTCTGACAACCTCAAGGTTCCTGGGCACCAGGCTTGTTACTCCCTTCCCTTACCAACCTTGAAAGTCCTAGGCACCCAGCCAGCCCTATCACAGCACAGGGAAGCACAACAGCACAGAATGCACTGTCCACAAAATCAAGCAATTACAAGTGCTAAGAAGAAATGTGGACTGGAGCTGCTGCTAGACAGCAAGATCCTGGACCCCTACGGCCAGGGACACCTCCACCATGTTTCTTGTTTCCTGCCAAGACTGTGGGAGTGACTTGTATTCTTTTATATAATTTCTGAGTCTATGTTTTTATCATACTGATACAGAAAACCATGTATTAAGATCTGACTCAGTGTGGATGACTAGAAATCATAAGTTGCATTAGGATGTAGGTGATTAGAACTTTTAAGCAGTATGATAAATCCTGTATTATGCTGTTTATAGATTGTACTACATCAGTTCTGCTTGTAGAACACCTGTGCCCTTCTAAATTACATAATCTGTGCTATACTAATAATAACATAAGAAATCAGATTTCAAAAAGAATTTAATTGAAACCGTGATTTAGTGCCATCATCCTTCTGCCAAGAATCCCTAAAAGAACCTCTGTGTTTTGTCAGTGTTGGACAACACTGCTGTGTGCCCATACCTGTGTTCCAGGCCATCCACATAGATCTTCCTCCTGCGGCGACTATCCTGAGCTGACTGCTTGTTCCGGATCTTACGACGCACTTTCCTCAGAATTCGCTCTTCAGCCTGCAAGGGTCATTTCCTTTTAACAGCAATCCCAGGGTGCTGGCAATCCCACTCTCCTAAACCCACCCTACATCTCAGTGCTCAGCCTGAGTACTTGTGTCTTCTGTCCCTTCCATACTGCTGAATGAACTGCAAGGCAAACTGTGGCCTGCTGATACAGCCAGCAGCTTCCATGCTGTAGTAGAAGTGACGCAGACCTAAGGGAAATGAAAAGCACACAGCTCACAAGCCACTAGGCAAGCAGGAAAAAAGGGCTGGAGGGATTGGTGGTCTCTCTGCCTCCTGCAAGCAGTCATGAGTGTGCAGACTGACAGCAGCAGGTCTCATTGGTCTTTGTGTCTAAGTAGCAAAGCAAAAGTTTCTGTGCACATGGACAACCCCGGCCTCGAAAGGAAGAAAAGGACACCAAGCCCTGATGCACACTATCCTGAACATAGCACCTGGACACCAATATTCTCATCAAGGCACTCTCCTGTGTTTTCAAACCCCTGCACTAGCTCACATATTCAAATCGTCCAAGTCTGTTTGGCTCTAGCAAGAACTCACTTTGGTGAGTGGCAGATACGTTGGTAATGTAATGCCTTCTTTCTCCAGGAGCTGCTTCTCCTCCTCTGTCAGGACCAGCTCTGGGAAGTCAGACTAGAAAACAGCAAAAATGCACATGCTGAGAATGCAAAGTACAGAGCAGGGAAGGCATGTAGCAAACACACAGAAAAGAGATCAACTCCCCTAAAGCAGCATGATGCTTTCCCTCAGACATATCTCTCACAGAAGCCAAGCCAGAAGAGGAGAGATGTGAGCAAAATGCAAAGGCTAGAGTACAGAGGCATGGCAGTCAGTACCTGCACGATGGCTTCAGGCACAAGCTGGGGTCCAGCATCCATAGCAACAGCAATGGGGGAACTGGAGCTCTGTTCCACTGCCTTGCTTGTCTCTTCCAAACCCACCCATGTCCCTGGGGAATGAAAGGAGAGTCAGGAACTGGGCCTTACTGAGGGCAACCCATGATCTGATAGCTTTGAGTAGCATGAAATTACAATTTTGTGGCAGCAGAAAGCCCCTGAACTTGGCTCTCTCCATCACTGCCTGGCACCCACCCAAAAAACCCTCATTGTGGGACTGCTTTTCTGCCTGTATCCAGGACAGAAAGAGTTGACACACATCACTCACCCAGCTCAATCATAACATCTCCTTCTGCCATGTCAGATCTCACACTTTCCAGTACAGGCCAGTGGAGGGAATAGTTGTGATCAACCTGCACAATGTCTCTGTTGGCAAAATCACTGCCAGGGCAATAGTACAGATGCTGATCCTCAGAAATGCTGCTGTCACTGCTGGCAGGCAAATAATCGAGCGTGCCTGGTTCATCTTCTAAGGGGCTCAGAAGTGAGCTGATAAAGTCATCCATCTCCTTGTCCAGGAGCTGCAGAGGAACAGCTTTTACTCAGCAGGGATACAAACCTCCTGAACCTCAACGCAGCAGTGATTTCTTCCAGGGAACTCACCTCAGGTGTTGGCAAGCCCCAGTCTTCCAGCAGACCATTCTGCTCCGCTGGGATTTCAGGGCAGGGAGCATCATCCTTCAGGAGAAAGTCAAGGAGGTCCACATCTGCCATGGCATCTAGATCCTCTGGGCATGACATCTGAGCAGGACACCCAAAGTGAATATAGGCACAAGGGCAGACATCAGCACTCCTTTGAGATGTCCCTCAGACCCTATAAATAAAGTCTCCCCATGCAATGTCAACAGCTGTCAGGGCCCTGCAGTGATGACCAGTCCACAAGTACTTCTTCAACAAGGCTATTATAGCAGTTGTTGTCCCAACACACCAGTTTCCCCACAAAGCTACTGGGACCCAGACAAAGGAGCCATGCTCCACTCAGAATACAAAAGCTGCTGGAAGGAGAGGAAAAGAGAAGCAGCCCCAGACTTTCAGGCATGGAAAGCATGCGAGATTCTGCTGTTACACGGAAACCCAAAAGTGCCAAACCCCTCACCATGCAGCCAGCAGTGACAGCCTCCTGTCACAGGAAAGTTACGAAGAACAGTCACTGTTGAGGGGTTAACTAAAAGGATTTTTTTAATGATTAAGTGGTAATCAAATTTTAAGTAATCAATGATCAAACAGAAATTAAATGGTAATCAGATGGTGATGAAGTGATCATTGACAAGTAATTAATAAGTGATTTGACAGAGACTTAAATGATGACTTAGTAATCCAGACAACTGTCAAACACTCCACTATTTACCATGCTTGTAGTAATTAAACTATAGAACACAATATATTTATAGGCTGAAAGCAAAACGCTCCTTACCTTGCTGAAGAGATCAGACACCAGCAAAGGGTCTCTGAGCCCCAAGGAGTGACCTGAAGAAGTGCCCCTGCTCACAGGGAGATCAGCAGCAGAGCTCAGGGGGCTTGGAGAGGCCACAGGTACAGGGAAGAGAAAGTGAAGGACTTGCAGTCAAGCCCTGCCTTGGCGTCTGTGCACGCGTGAGGCTGTGGCAGCTTTAGCTTTGTCTAGTCCCAGCTGGGGCTGCTGCTGTTATCTCCTGATCAGACACGGCCCAGGTGCCTCAGTCCCTAAGAAGATGCGGCCTCGCATGGCTCTCACGGAGGGCATGGCTGGGCCCGGAGGGGATTAGCCCGGCCGGCTCATCCTCAATGCCTGAGCCAAAGCTCTGCTCACACCACTGGAGAGCAGGCATCCACCACAGGTCTCCATCAGCAGTGTTAAGCTTTCACATCTAGCTGCCAGGTGGCACAGCCTAAAAATAAACAACAATAAAAAACCCAGAAAAGATATAGTATCACCGAACACACCTAAAACCCCACCCAAAACCAGGTGGCCAGGGCAGTCCTCAGCCACAGGGCTGCTGTGACAGCTCCCTGCCTGGGAACAGGGCTGGCAGCAGAAAGTGGAGCAGCGAAACGAAGGGCAGCTGGGCAGAGCCCGGGCAATGCCAGGGCCCGCGGCTTGCGCAGTCTCGGAGGAGTTTCTGCTCGGGAAGCGCCAGGCAGGCAGCATGGGGAGGGCGAGAACAAGAGGAGAGGAGACAACAGCAGGTGCAGCAGGAGGAGCCTCCGCAGCGCAGGGGCCGCTCCCCGCCCCAGGAGACCCGCCCGAGCGGAGCCAAGCAACTCCTCACGGCTCTGGCCACGGGGAAGGACCCCAGACCCTGAACCCAGAAACTCTGACCCCCCAGAACCCCAGACCCTGGACCCTCAGAAACCGGGAACCCCAGAAACTTTGACCCCGGGACCCAGAAACACGAACCCCCGGACCCCTGAACCTGAACCCTCAGAACCTCTGAACACAGAAACCCTGGCACTCAGGCCTCCGAATGCAGAAACGCGAACCCCTGGACGCCTGCACCCAGAAACCCTGTCCCCCTCAGAACCCCTGGCCCCAGAAACCCTGACCTCCAGACCCCTGGCCCCAGAAACCCTGACCCCCCCAAAAACCCCTCAGAACCCCTGCACCCAGAAACCCTGACCCCCCAAAAAACCCCTCAGAATCCCTGCACCCAGAAACCCTGGCCCCAGAAACCCTAACTCCCAGACCCCAGGCCCTCGAACGCCGTGAGCCCAGACTACCGTATACCACATCCCCTGATCTCAGACTCCGTGCCCCATGACCCCAGAGCCCTGTCCCTATCCCTATCCCTATCCCGGTCCCGGTCCCGGTCCCGGTCCCGGTCCCGGTCCCTGGTCCCGGTCCCTGCCCCCATATCCCTGCCCAAATACCCCCCCCTTTCCACGTCCCGGCCCTCACCTCAGCCCCGCTCCTTCCAACGCACCGCCGATGACGTCACCCGCCTCCCGGCGGGCCCCGCGCGCACGCGCGTGCCAGCCCGCCACCCCCCCGCGTGACCGCCACGGCGCTCTCCCATTGGCCGGGGCGTGGCGAGGGGCGGGGCGGGTCCCCGGTTGTGTGTGTGGTGGGGGGCGATGTGAGGGCCGGGGGTGCCCCGGGCCGGGCTAGGCGTGGCGCGGTGTGAGCGGCGGGCGGAGCGCGGTGCCCCCATCGCCCTGATTGATTTCTCTGATTGATTTCCCTGATTGATCGCCCTGACTGATCGCCCAGCCCCGGGGGGAGCGGCGGCAGCGGGGTGCCCGCGGTGTGTGGGCGGGGCGCGGCCCGCGGGGCTCCCCTCGGCGCGGCGGGCGGGCGGGCGGGCA
>JAWWEW010000088.1:62396954-62410661 GCA_035583185.1 Anabacerthia variegaticeps | reverse complement strand
GGACAGCATCCCGACGGTGCCCGAGCGGGACCGGCCCGACCCCGGGCACCGGCCCCAGGGCAGCGGGCGGGCTTTGGGCCGGGCACGGCGCTCCCCCCGTGCCGGAGCGCAGGGCAGAGCCAGCGGGAAGGGTGTCTACATCCCGCGGCGTGGCTTTGGGTGGGGACGCCAGAGGACACGCTGCCCGTGGCCGCCCCGGAGCCGGGGAGGGCAGCACGGCAGCTCCGGCCGCGACACACAGCTGGCCATGGAGCCCCGGGGTGGGGCGCTGGGGTGGGACTCATGCAGGGAGCGACTGGCCCCCATCGGGGAAAGGCCTTCGTCCCCACCGTGTCCCGGCTGCATCGGCTAACCGGGCAAGGGAAACCCTGCCCCATCCTCTGCCCGTTCTCTGCCGGATCCTGCCCGCGCCCCTGCAAGCTCCCCGGCCCTTTGAATCTGCCGGCAGGATGTCTACATGCTTCTGCCGTGCCTTCATCGCTGGCTGTTAGACCCATATTTGGTAGCAATAATTGTTTACTCCCTTCTCCTCTCTCTCTGAGCCTCGCTGCTGAGAAAGGGAGGGGACATATTTTTGGGATCTTTAGCTTTGCCAGAACCTGTGAGTTGCCCAGTAAAAGGTCTGAAAGCCCCATTTCCTCTCGCACAATGGGGGGTGGAACCCCCCAAGTGCTAAATGAGCCGGTGATGGTGTGTGAGGAGCACCAGCCAAACGCACAACTTGCTGAATGGCAGCAGCAGGAATTTGGTGCTTCCCGAAGTGACACATCCCAGCAGATTTAGTCAAGGGGAGTCAGAAAGCTGAGTAAGAGGGAACGGAAACCTGTGGGGCACCCTCCTTTCAAGAGCTGAGCTTTGCTGGCTGCTGGGCGGAAAAGACCCCAAAACCCAGCCATGCTCTCCCCCTGCTTTCACCTTTCTGTCCCACAGCACAATGCTGGGCAAGTGGCTTGACCTGGGAAGCATACGTGCCTCGATCAGGATACCGAGTGGTCTCCACAGGTCCTGAGATCACCCACTGCACCCCAACCCCTGATTTTGGGGTCCTGTGCCAGAGGGCCAGCTCACTAAGGACTCAGCAGAGACTGGCTGAAGTCTCCTTTGCCCCCATGCCTGCCTTGGCAGTGGGCAGTCTGGAGGTGCCACAATTTGTGCTCCATCCCTTTGGAGTGCAGGGGATGTCCAACAGGAGCAGACAGGCCTGGGGATGTATGCAAAACATGGGCAGTTAATAGCCAGAGCTGCTTCAGCTCTTTTCATGTGAGCAGGCAGAGGGCTGTGGCTGTGAACCTCCAGCCCAGCTGCTTGTCCCCTGCACATTTCCCACGCAGAGCAGGGCTGCTTCCCTTCGAGGCTGAGAGGATGTTCCTGTCCCAGCCATGGGTGACAGCTGAGTGATCACAGGGGTGCCATGGAGCTGTGTCTGGCCGTGCTAGCTGCTCATGCTCCCCAGGAGCAACCTTGGCCTCAGTTAAAGAGAAGAAACTGTCTTCCCATCTGACATGGATGTGCAGCTGGGAAAGAGGAACTGAGCTGAACGGGCTCAGCAGTGTGTGGCACCATCATCAGCCTTCCCGTTCCCACGTCTGCCCCCAGTGCCTTCTGTGGCTGTATATACTGGTCCCATACTGGCGAACCCATCCAGAACCTGGGCTGGCTTGCTAGATTAATTTTGACCCATTTGATTGTGGAGATGTTGACGTGTCAGCCAATCCACTGCTGATAGGCGTTGCATTTTGGTGGCCTGGTACCTGCCTGGCTGTGCCAGCGGCTACAGTGACTGGGCCAGCAGCCCTGTACCTGCAGAAAACCCCAGCGCTGGGGTGGTTTGCAGCTGATAAAGCTTCCTGCAGCCTACTCCCAGGATGCAGGTGGTCAGGAGTGAGGCTTTTCCCAGGTGATATTTGGTATTGCTGTAAAGAAAGAAAGAAACAAACAAAAAACAAACCAAAAAACCATCAACCAAAAAATCCCTCAAACCTCATCTGGAGTATCCCTTAGAAAGAGCATATTAAAAGTGGCAAAATCGTTGCATTTGAAAATTGTTCAGCTTGTTCTGGAAACTTGCCATGAGCAGTTCCAGCATACCACAGTTGAATTTTGGTTGATTTTTTTTTTTTTTTGGTCATTTAAGATACAAACCCTCCTCTGTGCCGTTATTGCAGCACTAAAACTCAGCCGATACAAATATAGCAGTTGCATCACGTAACGGAAAACTTGCTGTCAGTGGTCCCAGCAGTGTTGCTGTGGCCCCTTGGGCCAGCAGTGCCCACAGCCAGCCCTGCCTGTGCTGGCCCTGCCTTTGCACCTCTGCCACCGGCTTGGGTTTGCTCAGCTAGTGTGAGGTGGGACAGAGGAAGCTGCAACCTCCGGGGGAAGCGGTGGGACCCCATCGAGGCCCTCCCCCTGCCCCCTCATCACTTTGGGACCGGCTCAGGAACGTGCCTGTGGGTGCACTCAGCTTGCTGTAAAATGCAGAAGTGTGTTAATCCGGCCACTGCCGTGCCTTAGCTGTCTTTGCATAGCGACAACTGATTGTGAGTGGGTTTGCTTGCTTTGGAGGCGAGCTAGCACAGAAATTTGCTGTGTGTTCATCGAGACTTGGTTTGTTTAAGGTTTTCTGGTTTTTCATTTTCCAGGGGGACAGCTTGAATTTCACTGTCCTTTTACTTTATTTTTCTGGTTTGCACTGCCAGGCTCCCACGCTGTCTCATCCATTATGTCTAGTCCAGTTTTTCCTTCCCCACACGGTTCCCAGAGGTGAGAGTTCTGCAGGGGCTAAGCCCCTCCAATGCTGCCCTCGGAGCAGGCAGAAGATTAGCAAGCCTTGTGTGATTGTCACGTTTACTGAGAAAACTCTACAGGGTTTGAGGAGGTGTCCATACGCAGCAGAGAGCATTTCTGCTTTAGAGACTGCAGTCAGCAAAGTTCAGCTGCAGAAATTTGAACTTTTTCTGTAGAATATGGGAATTAAAATGAACCATCCGCCTTTCCTCTGAGGTCTTCCTTGTTGTCGTCAGTGTCTTCTGTGTTGTTTTTGTAAGAGGCTGGGAAGGCTTGAGCAGTCACTTTCCCCATCTTCCTGTGAAGTCTTGGAAAGCAAAGTGGCCCTTGTGAAGGGTGTGCTAAGGGGTGACTGTGGTGTGGTGCCTGATTTTGAGTGGCTTCAGGAGGGCAAGAAGAGGATGCAGAAATGGTGGTGCATGGCCTGGCTCCTCTCAGTTCCTCTCTACTGTCCAGCGTCCTCCCCTCTCCTTCCTCTGTGGTTTCTGACCTTGTCCTGGCAGTGGCATGTTCTCCTTTTCCTGCAGAGGGATGGAAAGCAGCTTTATGCTCAACTTGAGAATATTTTTAGATATAGAGAAGTTGGCCTGGTGACCGCAGCAGTCCGCCCTGCATATAAAATACTGGGAAAACCCTTTCCATGACAGGGTGTTCCTCGTTTGTTGAGCTCCACAGCTTTGCTTGTGCTTCTGGATAGATGACAGTGGCATGAGTGGGTGCCCCTGCCACCTCCTTCCCTGTGCTGGTGGGCTCCCTTGCTCCGGACCCAAAATGCATTTCATTCCTCAGCAGCGGAGACAGTGGGGGCCACGGGCCTCCGCAGAAACATTGCAGAACGACTCAGGAATGCAAAGCTGGAGCCGCTCCATGTGCTGGCGGAGGCGGCACGCTCCTCAGTCCCTGCCTCCCACCCTGCACCACCAGCATGGCCCTGTGGCTCTGCAGGAGCAGGGCCCCTGCCCTCTGACTTGCTTGTGGCCAAAATTGGATGCAGATCCTGCCCCTAGTCGGCTCAGGTCAATGGTTGGGAGTAGCTCCCACTGATACACCCCCTTCCAGGGGGACTGGAGTTGGCAGCACCGGGCAAGGATGCACAGACTCACTGTGGGCTGCTGCAGTGCAAGGAAGGCTGCCAGCACGTTTTGCCCAAGAACCTTCCCAGACCAGGCTGAGAATGCACGATAAGCTTTCCCCGACAGCCTTAATAGGAAGCCTGGTAGAAGCAAATCAGTCTGAAAGAGAACAAGCAGATGTGGTGCATCCTACCAGTGCTCGTGTATCCTCCCACCCTAGGGGTTTAAGGACAAGGCAGGTTGGGTCAGTAGAACAGAGAGACTCTTCCCATGAGCAGTCTCTCAGGGAGCGAAAAATGCATATCACTGCTCAAGAGCATCAGGTTAGGGCCAGATGGGGACTGGGAATGCTGAGAAGGGCAGGGAGCTGTGGAGCAGGGGCAAAGGACCTGATGCAGGGACCCTGAGGCATGTGGCAACCTGGGAAAGCCCTGAAAGCTGCTGCACAGTGGGTAAACCCAAAGTGAAGGGCTCTTACAAGCTGCATCAGGCAAGCAGGGGGCTTATTTACAAGCTTCTTTTGCTTCAGTTACTTTCAGATTTTACTCTACTATAAGAATTTTGCGGTTCTGATTTGGTGTTATTAAATCTGGTGTTCTGGAGCCCTGTTGAGGGGTGCTCACTCTGAAGCCACTCTATGCAATCCTTCAGGCCTGAACTCCACAACTCCCTGAAACAAGGTTGTAGTGAGGTGGGGGTCAGTCTCTTCTACCGTGCCTACAGTGAGAGGACGAGAGGAAATAGCCTTAATTTCAGACGGAGGGATTCAGATTAGGTACTAGAAAAATTTTTTTCACAGTTAGGGTGGTCAGACGTTGCAATAGGTTGCCCAGAGAGGTGATGGAGTCACCACTCCTGGAGGGGTGTTTAAGAGGCATTTGGATCTGGCACTTGGTGATGTGGTTTAGTGATTTCAGTGATAGTGCTGGGTGGATGGTTGGACTTGATCTTCTCTTAGAATGATTAGAAAGGTCTCTTGATGATTCTTCGATTCCATTCTATTCTGTGAAGCTGATCCTTCAAGCTGGACCCACCTTGGGTCCTGTTTCAGATGGCATGGTGTGGGTCTTGCATGCCCTTGCAGTGAGGCCTGCCCTGGCTGGTCCCTTGCCCTCCTGTGCATTGTCCTGTGCACAGGTACCACAGCCCTGGGTTTGTGCAGTAGCTGCTGCTGTAGCCCCGATGTCTGAGCACTCCCTGGGTGTGAATGTTGCTTTCCACAGGTAATTATATTTAACATGCGAGTTCAGTGCCTGGCACCCTTATCTTGCCTCTCCAAGCAGCCTCAGGCTTTTCCGTCCCTCTGTGCTCAGGCTGCCAGCTCAGCACTGTCTGCTGATGCCATGGTGGGCCCTGATAGCTTCAGGT
The DNA here is from genome assembly GCA_035583185.1 of Anabacerthia variegaticeps. NCBI lineage: Eukaryota > Metazoa > Chordata > Aves > Passeriformes > Furnariidae > Anabacerthia > Anabacerthia variegaticeps. The sequence goes on along the minus strand of JAWWEW010000088.1, from coordinate 62,405,436 downwards.
CAAAGCTTGTCTTTCCTCTTGTGGCTTCTGTGTCACCGCAAGTTTAATTATAACCCCCTCCATCATGCACTCCCAGTTTATCTTGTGTGCTCCCACATGCCTCCTTCCTCTTCTCTGGCAGCATCTCCACTGGGTACCAGCTGCTGTCACTCCAGCACTGGGGTAAAATTGGCTTTGGGACCTTGGGGCAAGGAGGCAAGGGTCCTGGTGCCTGGAGGCAAGGTCCCAGTGCTGGCTAGAGATCCCAGCCTCTGGAAAGTGGAACCCCCTCACAGGCTTGCCAACAAAAGGTGCAGCCCTTGCTTGCCAGCAGAAGTTGTGTCCCAGCTTTCAGGGAGCAGGATTGCTGCTGGAGAAGGAGGAAGGAGCCTGTGCACCGGAGGGGTCAGCAGTCGGAGCTCACCTGTTGTCTCCTCTGGCAGGTGACGCAGGAGTGGGGACAGCCCAGCCACCACCATGGTTGCCCTCTCACTGAAGATCAGCATCGGCAATGTGGTGAAGACGATGCAGTTCGAGCCCTCCACCATGGTGTACGACGCCTGCCGGATGATCCGTGAGCGGGTGCCCGAGGCCCAGATGGGACAGCGTAAGTCCATGGTGGGACTGGGCTCCCGTGCCAGAGCCACTGCAGCTTAGCTCCTGGCATTTCACTGATCTGCCTTTTCTCTCCTGTCTGTGCCGCTCTGATGCTTTCCCAGAGAAGCGGTGGGGTGGGGGGAGCAAGGTCCTGAGTCCCCCTGCCATGTTGAGATGAGGTGCTGAGCTTCTCAGGCTCCCTCCTTGACACCTCAGAAGAAATCCGAGGCTTTGGGAGGTAGGAAATCACATTTGGAAGTGAAATATTTGTTAAGCAATTTGAGCCCGCTGCCCTTTCTGTCTGCTCTTCTGTCCTACTTGCATTCATCACTGTTAGCCAGGACTAGTTGGTTCAGGGGTAGTAACAAACATTTGTAAAGCATTTTAGTTAATTTTTCCTTTTGTGGGGGATATATAGTCTCCATTGGGTCTGTCCCCCACTGGCAGCTCTCTGTGAGACTTGGTGCTGGTGCTCCATTACCCTTCTAAGCCTTCTCAGCTGTAGCATTTTCCTGCTGCTGCTAGGCTCACAATTAAGCCTGTGGCTCATGAGCTCATGACGTGACTCACGCCCACGCGGATGTGACCTGTCCCCATCGTGGATGGGGGGGCTGGAGCTCTGGGACACTGTCTTGGGGGCTCTCCTGGGTCCCTGCAACCCCCAAAAGCAGCTGTGCCACGGGGGAGAGACAGCAAAGAGGAGGTCAGGAGTCGTGGGAAGAGGAGGGGAAGCGCAGCGACATCTGGGAGCTGCAAATTCCTTAAGGATGAAAGGAAATGCCTTCTCGTGTCGTGCCCGGCTGGTCAGCAGTCCAGCAGACCATGGCTTTCAGTTTCAGAGAGTGACTGGATGTCTGTGGATGCAGGGCTATACTGGTGTTGGAAAGAGCATTGCATTTCCTGCTCCTGGGCATGAGCCAGCCTGTTTATAAAAAAACAGCAAGGGGAAAGCCTTAAAGGGAACTTCTTATTCCCGAGTTCCTTTTCAGTTGCTCACAGCTTTTCTTTTGCTATCTTCCTTGCAACTTTTGTTTCTCTTTGTTCGCCTTACACACTGACACTCTGGCTTCCTTTTTGAGCTGCCCTGGTTTTTTGTCACCTTTGGGCTGGGGGGAGCTTCAGTGTAACTTTCCAGCTCTGCTCTTGCTCTGACTCAGGAAGTGCCTCTCCCCGCCCAACCAATGGATCTGGGGCAAGCTGCTCAGTTTTCAGTGCTTTAGAGTTAGCCTCTTGGAATTTGCTTTGAAAACATTTTGGGTTTTTCTTGGGTTTTTTTTAACTTTAAAAATAAAATGGCAAGCCTCCGTGATTTTTCAGCTCCCTGTTTAGTAGGACCCTAACGGCAGCGTTAGCCAGGCAGGCGCAGGGCGGCTCAGGAATTTGTCCCTCCCCAAAGAGAGCTGCCAACAAGATGACGAGTTATAAACATAGCCAACCAAGACAGCCTGCGGCAAAGGGTTGTTGCAGAGGTGGAGAAGGACCTTTCCAGGGCAAAGCCAGGCGTGGTCCTGGCCTCTTGCAGCATGAAAACAGAGCTGTCCCTGTGAGTTTGAGCTGATGTGCCACTGCCCAGGCTCCAGCAGCAGCACTTTCACCAGCCCCAAGGGCGCATGATTTGGTGAACAGCACTTACTCACAACCTCTGACACCCCATCCTCCTTCAGCCTCCTCTTCCACAAACAGAAATCCCAGCAATTCTAGTCCCTCACACCAAAATTCCATCATTTAAATTGCCTCTGCCTGTATCTTTTGAAACTCTACTGTGCCCTGGGGAGATACTGACACAACCACCACAGAGTACTCGAAGTGTGAATTGCCTAGGTTTTATAGACCAGTTCCCAGCACCCTTCCTGCTGATCCAAGATTTTATTACCTTGCTTTCACCACTACTACACATTGTGCTGAAGATTTCAGAGAGCTGTCAACCACAACTGCAAGCTCTTCTTTCTGTTGTGTCTGTCAGTTCCAAGTTGGGCGTTGTGTAGGCATATTTCAGTTGATTTTTTCCATAGATAACTGTGGTAAAACATGCACCTCAGCTTGCTTGCCAGCTTTGTTGCCCACTCGTTAGGTTTAGGCTCCAGCATTCGCAATGCTGCTGTGCTTCATGGGCTGCACTGATGCTTATCTATGGGCCCAGACTGGCATCTTGGTGGCCCTGACCTACTCAGGACTTCCCTGGCAGAGACTTTCCCTCTTTTCCAGCCAATGATTTTGGGCTGTTTCTCTCGGATGAAGACCCAAAGAAGGGGATCTGGCTGGAGGCTGGGAAGGCTCTGGACTACTACATGCTTCGCAATGGGGTAAGCATTCATCCCATGTCCTTCTAGCTGGTACCTGCCTTGCTCCGCAGTTGGATGTGCCTGCAGTGTGGAGGTGGTGTGGGTGCCTGCCCTGCTGCCTTCCATCATGTCCTGCAGCACAGCATACCATGTGTGTGTGTGTCCCCCACACAATTGCACTGGGCGGGTGGGAGCTGTTGGCGTTACGGTGTGGTGTGGCTTCCCTCCACTGGTTCCACTGCTGAGAGCTGTGCTCTGGTGTGCCTGCAGGATACCATGGAATACAAGAAGAAGCAGCGGCCCCTGAAGATCCGCATGCTGGATGGAACAGTGAAAACTGTGATGGTGGATGACTCCAAAACTGTCACAGACATGCTCATGACAATCTGTGCCCGGATTGGTGAGAGGGGACGCAACAACAGGGGAAGAAGGGATGTGGGGAGAGATGACAGCATCCGTCAGGCTACTTAGTGGTGTGGCAGCAGCTCTGTGGCAGATGGCCTGGGAGCAGGAGTGTCCAGGGGGTGCATGGTGCTGGGAAGAGGACACTGCTCAGCACCCTTGCATTGCTCTGTGCTATGTATCTGGCAGCAAAGTCATAGTGAGTTTTGGTTCTCTGCTCTCCTGCAGGCATCACCAATTATGATGAGTACTCGCTTGTTCGAGAGATTATGGAAGAGAAGAAGGAGGAGGTTACTGGCACCCTCAAGAAGGACAAGACGCTGCTGCGAGATGAGAAGAAGATGGAGAAGCTCAAACAGAAATTGCACACAGATGATGAGTGTAGGTGCCTGAATGTGCTGGGGATGGGGTCAGTCTGTGCTCAGTGCAGCAGAGAGGGGAGCAGGGACCCCTGCAAGGGGACTGTAGAGAGCTGTGATGAAGGAACGTGTGCCCAGAACTGGAGTGTCTGCTGCCTGAGGCCCAGGGGCAGAAGGGTGGGAGCTGGGATGCCTGAGGCAGACATCCATTTCTAGCTCCTCAAAAGCAGCCCTGGGGCCAGGACTAGCCCTGCATTGGTGCCTGTCCTTGCTCATGCCCTGGCATTGCCTGCAGTGAATTGGCTGGACCATGGCCGGACCCTGCGTGAGCAAGGCATCGACGACAATGAAACGCTGCTGCTGCGGCGCAAGTTCTTCTACTCTGACCAAAATGTGGACTCAAGAGATCCAGTGCAGCTCAACCTGCTCTACGTGCAGGTACAGCTTCCCAGAGCACCTGGCTCCACTGCCTTTTGCCAGCCTCTGGCTGGTGGCCAAAGGTTTTATCAGGAGTCACCATGGGGGTACTTAGGGATACTCAGTTATCTCCTGGGTAAGACCCTATGCTGGCAATCTAGGCCTGCCCTCTGTGTATGCCAGAGCTCACAGGGAATGCAATGTCAGCTCTGTCTGGTAGGAACCATCCTTAAGTCCTGCTGCTGTTCCTGTCCAAGACTTGATGGTATTCCCTGCAGGGAACAGCCTGGTCCTAGATCCTCTGGTTTTTCAGGGTCACTTCTTTAAAGTTTGGAAAACGGGTTGTGCTTGATGTGGAAGGGAGCAGTGGCAGAGCTGCGTGGCTGCCCAGCCCATAGTAGTGTCTTCTATTCCCCCACAGGCTCGTGACGACATCCTGAACGGTTCCCACCCTGTCTCCTTTGACAAAGCCTGTGAGTTTGCTGGCCATCAGTGCCAGATCCAGTTTGGGCCACACAACGAGCAGAAGCACAAGCCAGGTTTTCTGGAGTGAGTGTCCTGAGGAGCCTCTGGGCTTGTCTCAAGGAGGCTGGAGCAGCTTGACAGCACCCAGTGCTACACTTCCCTGTGGGGCTCTGGAGGTTTGGTTGCCTCTGGTGCAATCCCTCTCCTCCCTACAGCACAGTGCCCAGGTGTGGAGGTCCACACCAGCTGCAAGGTGTGCTAGCACCCCACCCTGCCATCCTTCTCCCTCTAGTACCCCTGCAGGGACATGCAGCCATCTCTAATGGGTGGGTCCTACTGACCTGCATTGATGGTGCACAAAGGGCTGCATCTTCAGCACCTCCACCCCACTCTCCACTAGGGCAGCTCCAAGGACAGCTTTCATAGCTGCAAAAACCTCTCCCACATCCATCCTGCTCCCAAAAACTCGCAGCTTGTGCCCTGGTAGGGATTTGTCCAAAGCTTTGTTTCGTGCCTCTTCACAGTAAAAGACAGATGCTGGCTTTGGGGTGTGCTGCTAACAACTGGCTTGGCTGTCTCTTGGCAGGCTCAAGGATTTCCTGCCTAAGGAGTACATCAAGCAGAAAGGGGAGCGCAAGATCTTCATGGTATGTCCAGCGGTGAGGTGGAAAGCTTGCCTTCTTGTTCCTCCTAACTAAACGTTGTGGCTGGTACTGTTGCAGGAGGCAGCACATAGCAGTCTCGTGGGTGAAAAACAGGAGCAGGAGCTGTAGGTGGGCAGACAAGGCAGCTCCAGAGGTGTACCAGAGATCAGAGGGATGCTGTAGCAGGGGCAGGGGATGGTGGTGGGGAGGGGAGAGCTCAGAGGGTAATGCAGTTGTGGCACAAATAGGACTATGAAGCTAGTGCAATGTTCTGTCTTTGCTGTTGCAGGCCCACAAGAACTGTGGGAACATGAGCGAGATTGAGGCCAAAGTTCGCTATGTGAAACTTGCCCGTTCCCTCAAGACCTATGGGGTGTCCTTCTTCTTGGTCAAGGTAGAGCAGCAGCCCCCCTGATCCCACTTCTCACCAACCAACATTCCTGCGCTTCAGCATCCATCCATCCGTTGGGTCTCCAGCTACTACACCTGCACTCATTTTGCTCCAGTTTTCCCACTGCCCACCTCTCCTTGCCTTTCCTTGTGCACTGCCTTCCTACTCCTTCCTACTTGCTTTTTTCTCAATTTAAAGCTCCATGTGATGGCTGTCACCAACAGAAAGTGTGGCCTTGGGGGTATTTGGTAACCACAGCAGGCCTCAAAAGTTTCTACCTGGATGGATCCATCTCAAGAATAGCCCACAGCCCTTCTGTTGTGGCCCACAGGAGAAGATGAAGGGGAAGAACAAGCTCGTGCCACGGCTGCTGGGAATCACTAAGGAGTGTGTGATGCGTGTGGACGAGAAAACCAAGGAAGTGATTCAGGAGTGGAACCTGACCAACATCAAGCGTTGGGCAGCGTCACCCAAGAGCTTCACTCTGGTAGGGACCAGCACTTGGTCCTCCACACTCCCTCCCTGGTGGTGCCCCCTCTCACTCCAGCCCCTCTCTTGGGTATTGCCCCGTAGTGGCACAGCCTTGCCACCCTCTGGTGCCTCTCTCAGCTCTTGCTTTGGTGGCCAGCGACTGAGTGCTTAGCACATACCAGAGGGGCTCAGGGTGGCTGCCAGTGCCCTGCTCTGGTGCTACCCTTTGCCCTGCTGTTGCAGGATTTTGGAGATTATCAGGATGGTTACTACTCGGTGCAGACGACGGAGGGGGAACAGATTGCACAACTGATTGCTGGCTACATCGATATCATCCTCAAAAAGGTGAGGCTGTGCTGAGAACGGCACTGATAACTGTCTCCTCTCTAGAGAAGGGTGCAGGGCACCCCTTCCAGTTGCCTCCAGACAGCCACTGGTACTGCTGGGAGAGCTGAAAACAGGGCAGTGGAACCCTGCAGCTCTAGTCCAGTGTCTGGGCTGTAGGAGGAGGGGAAGGTTGGGAGGTATGTGCTGTCTGACATGCCTTCTCTTTTCATCCACAGAAAAAGAGTAAAGACCACTTTGGACTGGAGGGGGATGAGGAGTCCACCATGCTGGAAGACTCAGTGTCTCCAAAGAAGTAAGTCTTCCAGGAGCAGCACAGCTGCCAAGCAGAAGTTGAATGGAGAGCAGGCTCCAGACAGGCTTGCAGTACGGCATATCTGGAGAAAATGCTGCCAGTCCTTTGGTGCCAGCACTCCCACAGAGCCTGGTTCTGGGGTCGTGAACGTCCCTTCACCTGGTATTTCTTCGCATTTCAGGTCAACAGTCTTGCAGCAGCAGTTTAGCCGTGCAGGCAAGGCAGAGCTGGGCTCAGTGGCCCTGCCAGCCATCATGCGGACAGGGGCTGGAGGGCCAGAAAATTTCCAGGTTGGCACAATGCCGCAGCCTCAGCTGCAAATCACCAGTGGCCAAATGCACCGAGGGCACATGCCTCCCCTGGTAAGCTCTCCCTGTGGTCACCACAGGGCACAAACTTGGAGAGGCGCCTGTTGGGCTTGTGTAGACCCATCCATTTTGGTCCATGGGCAGGCACTGCCTTCCTGTGAAGGGCAGGGACCCTGTGCCTCTGGCCTCATGTGCTTGCTGGCCTGGCTGAGCTGGTGTGCTCCTTCACCCTCTCTGCAAACTTGAGCTACACCCCAGCATTTTCCCCTGGCTGGCAACTGCAGCCTCTCCTTGAGGTTGTGCCTGGAAAGCCCCACTAGTGCTGTGGTTTGCAGCAGAGCCCAGTGCCTTGCCTTGGTGCCTGCATGTCCTCTGCAGCTGAAGAAGCGCTTGGAAAAGGCCACCAGGAGGCTAATTTCTTTCTTTGGCCCCATGCAGCCTGCTGTGCAGGCTTGCTGTAAAAGCCTTGTGGGATCCCATAGCATCTGCTCCCCACTCTCCAAGAGCTGGTTAACTGTGAAACTAGCTTATACCTATGGTGGGATGTGGCATTTCCCAGTAGGAGGCACAAAGTGAGCCCCCCTTTTTGATAAGTGTACCGCACTTTGTGGAGACCAACCTAGACTGTCATCAACAGCACATTGCAGGGGAGCAAAATATTTAAGCCTGTATTTCAAGTCTTCAGTATACCTTGGTCTGTTTCTGTGTTGCAGACCTCAGCCCAACAAGCCCTGACAGGCACCATCAACTCCAGCATGCAGGCTGTGCATGCAGCCCAGGCCACGCTGGATGACTTCGAGACCTTGCCGCCCCTTGGGCAGGATGCTGTGAGTGCTGGGTGACGGTGGTGTGCTGGGGATGGACCTTGCTGGAGGTTGTTCGCTGGGCTGGGTGAGGCTGGTCACATTCCCAGGAGAAGTGTCAGCAGCCCCTGGGAAGATCTGCTGCCTGAAAAGAGATGGGGTTGAATCCCACCCCAGGGGCAGTCATGAAGGGGATGTTTGGAAATGTTCTTGATCAGAATGGACTGGAGAGTTTTGGGTGGTCACAGGTCTTCCTCCTCTTTTCCTTTTATCTTCTACCCTGCATTCCTCTGTGTGAGCACATATACAGCTACCCACCATGTCTGCCACCATCTCCTCATCCTGCTCTCCCCATTTCAGGCATCCAAAGCTTGGCGCAAAAACAAGATGGATGAGTCGAAGCATGAGATCCACTCCCAGGTGGATGCTATCACTGCTGGCACAGCCTCGGTGGTCAATCTCACTGCAGGTGTGTGAAGGGTTGGAGAAGAGGGAAGCCCCAGTTCTGGAGAAAGCTCTGATCTGGCTGAAGGATGGGTCTCTATCCCTCCACCTTGGGGAGCCAGCCTGCCCCACGCAGAACCAAATCACCCCCAAATGCTGCTAATGTCCCTGTAGAGCTGGCCATCCCACACAACTCTCCCAGCTTTTAGACCCCTTTCTGTGCCCAGCCCAATCTTTCCTTCACAGTTCTTTTCTGACTAGCCATGATCTGGACCAGGAG
>JAWWEW010000088.1:62375215-62394092 GCA_035583185.1 Anabacerthia variegaticeps | reverse complement strand
TGCCTCAGGCTGTGGTCCCTGCCACTGTGGCCAAGCAATAAGTATCCTCTTTGCAAGAGCAGAAGTTTGGATAGCTGTCCCAGCACAGCCCTTACAAGGAAGCCACCACACTTGCTGCCCAACCTTTCTCCTCCCTTGCAGGTTGTGGCTCCCACAATCAGTTCCCCAGTCTGCCAGGAGCAACTGATCGAGGCTGGCAAGTTGGTGGCCAAGTCAGCTGAGGGCTGCGTGGAGGCCTCCAAGGCGGCCACCAGTGATGACCAGCTCCTGAAGCAGGTGGGGGTGGCAGCCACGGCCGTCACCCAGGCCCTCAATGACCTGCTGCAGCACATCAAGCAGCACGCCTTGGGTGGGCAGCCCATCGGGCGCTACGACCAGGCCACTGACACCATTCTCAACGTCACTGAGAATATATTCAGCTCCATGGGCGATGCAGGTGAGAGCAGCTGATGACACCCACATGGTAGATAGTGAGGTATTGAGGAGCCCTTGGGGCTTGCTAAAGGGCCACACTTCCATTCTGTTCCAGGGGAGATGGTGCGTCAGGCTCGTATTCTGGCCCAGGCCACCTCTGACCTGGTCAATGCCATCAAAGCCGACGCTGAGGGAGAGACTGACCTGGAGAATTCACGCAAGCTTCTGAGTGCAGCCAAGATCCTGGCTGATGCCACTGCCAAGATGGTGGAGGCTGCGAAGGTCAGTGCATGGGAGGAGGATGGATGCTGGCTTTGGCCCCCAGCCTTGTCTGGTGCTGTTGGCTCAGTGCTGAGGAGGGGACCAGCAGCCCCTGGATGGGGCAGCAGTTCCCATGGCAAGGGACCTGTGCAGTAGGGTGGGTTTATTCCAGAGCTGTGGGTGGTAGCAGAGTAGCTGATACCACTCCTGCTGCTGGGCTCTGCTTTCGAGGCTTTGGGCATCTCCACAGCACCATAAGCAGCTGGGCTGCCTTGGTGGGGGCTCCCTGGCATCAGGCCAGAGCACAGATGCTGCTTCAGCAGGAAAAGGGTCTCTCTGGTCCCTGCAAGGTTTGATGGCTTTTCTGCTCTCTCCAGGGAGCTGCAGCCCACCCGGACAGTGAGGAGCAGCAGCAGCGGCTGCGCGAAGCAGCAGAGGGGCTCCGCATGGCAACCAATGCTGCAGCCCAGAATGCCATCAAAAAGAAGCTTGTGCACAAGCTGGAGGTGAGATGCTGGGCAAGGGTCTGCAGAGGGCAAACAGGCACTGTCAGGGAGCAAGACCTGTCCAGGAGGCCCCACGTCCCTGCACTTTTCAGAGGCATAAAGTCCTTTTCATGTACAGTGTCTGCATCATGCAGAGACCTCCTTTCCCTTTCCTTGTGTGCACCTTGTTGCTTTGGGGCACTGGGCATCGAAGGTACTGGGGATGCTCCAGTGTCACAGATGTAAACACAGGAGAAGTTTAGGGAAGCTGGGCTCTGGTGAGTAGTGGGGTGTCTCGAGACAGACTGCCCTGCCTCCAGTGTTAACTCATTCCTCCTTCTGTCAGCACGCAGCCAAGCAGGCAGCTGCCTCTGCCACCCAGACCATCGCAGCCGCACAGCACGCCTCCTCCTCCAACAAGAACCCTGCTGCACAGCAGCAGCTGGTGCAAAGCTGCAAGGTAAGGGCCTAGGCCTGATCCTGGCACCTCCTTGCTCCCTCTCCCTATCCCATCTCCCATTGGCCATGCTGTGGCTTCATGCTCAGGCACAGTGGGCAGACTGGATCGTGGAGTCTTCACTCAGGTCTCCCAGGAGCTCATTGTCTGATTGCTGGTCCTGGGTTGGATCCATCTCCTCCTGACCAAGCCTCTCCAGTGACCCTTTTTCTCTGGCAGGTGGTGGCAGAGCAGATCCCGATGCTGGTGCAGGGTGTGCGAGGAAGCCAGTCCCAGCCAGACAGCCCCAGTGCCCAGCTGGCTCTCATTGCTGCCAGCCAGAACTTCTTACAGGTATCTGTGCTCGCCAGAGCCTCCCGTGCCAGCCGTGGCATTACAGCTTTCATACTATGCCTGGTCCTCTTAAGATACTGGGAGACCTTCTGCACACATTTAGCTGACATGCTGTGTGTTCATCCCTTTCTCACTGCTTTTTGTTTTGGCCTGACAGCCTGGTGGGAAGATGGTAGCTGCAGCCAAGGCCACCGTCCCCACTATCACGGACCAAGCCTCTGCGATGCAGCTCAGCCAGTGTGCCAAGAACTTGGCTGCAGCTCTGGCTGAGCTCCGCACAGCCGCCCAGAAGGTGAGAGGTTGGGTCCCATCCCACAGCAGGACCCTGGTTGTGCAGAGCAGGGGAGGACAGTGGAGTAGCCCAGTGGCAGTTTGCAGTGTCTGCCACAGCCAGGTGGGCTCAGCAGTCACCTGCTCAGCTTCCCTTCTGCCCCATCACAGGCTCAGGAGGCGTGTGGACCACTGGAGATAGATTCTGCACTGGGTCTGGTGCAGAGCCTGGAGAGGGACTTGCAGGAAGCCAAGGCAGCTGCCCGTGATGGCAAGCTCAAGCCTCTGCCAGGAGAGACGGTGAGGGCACAAGGAAGGGTGTCTCAGGGTTTTGCAGGGTGGGCTCTGGGTCAGGGTTGTCTCCTAAAGTTGCAGCTCACCAACATGTCCCAACTCATCCCCTTGCAGATGGAGAAGTGTGCCCAGGACTTGGGGAACAGCACCAAAGCCGTCAGTTCTGCCATTGCTCACCTCTTGGGAGAGGTGGCCCAGGGCAATGAGAACTACACAGGTACTGGCCTCCACAACAGATCTGGGAAGAGGGGGCACTGAGCTAATGGGCACTGACCTCTCCATCCCTTCAGGAATTGCTGCCCGGGAAGTAGCCCAGGCCCTGCGCTCGCTCAGCCAGGCTGCCCGTGGAGTGGCGGCCAACACCTCCGACCCTCAGGCACAGAATGCCATGCTGGAGTGTGCCAGCGATGTCATGGATAAAGCCAACAACCTCATCGAGGAGGCACGGAAAGCAGTGGCCAAGCCTGGTGACCCAGAGAGCCAGCAGCGCCTGGCCCAGGTGAGGAGAAGGGATACCCCAGTGTGCCCTGTCAGGCTGTGGGAAGGGCAGGAGGCAACTGGGAGATGGTGACCCCTCTTTGTCTCTCTGTAGGTGGCCAAGGCAGTGTCGCAGGCCCTGAATCGCTGCGTTAACTGCCTGCCAGGGCAACGAGATGTGGACGCAGCCATCCGCATGGTGGGAGAGGCCAGCAAGAGGCTGCTCGCAGATTCGGTGAGCTGAAGGGGGAAGTCTTGAGGTGAAAGCCAGTCCAGCTGCATCAGATTCCTCTAGCATATCCCCAACCATGTGCCAGATTTTCATCCTCCACCACCATCCACCTTGCTGCCTCTTTTAACCCCTCTTCCTCCTTCAGTTCCCTCCCAGCACCAAGAGCTTCCAGGAAGCACAGAGCCAGCTGAACCAGGCAGCTGCAGGGCTCAACCAGTCAGCCAACGAGCTGGTGCAGGCATCACGTGGCACCCCTCAAGACCTAGCCAAGTCCTCTGGCAAATTTGGACAGGACTTCAATGAGTTCCTGCAGGCTGGAGTGGAGATGGCCAGCCAGTCCCCGGTGAGAGTAAATGCCTGTTGGGCTGTCCTGGGTACAGTGAGAAGTTTGGGATGCCTGAGAAAGTAGCTGACCACAGGATGGCCAGGCAATGGTGGTTAGGGTGGCTGTGGCCAATGCAGCTGGTGGGATGGGGTCTGGAGCTGTGCAAAACCTACAGCAGCAGGGAGAAGGTGGCTTAGGTTAGTTCAGTGAGAGTTGCTGTTGTATCCCTGCTGTTGGTGAACAAGCTGAATGAAGGGAACCGGCTCAGCTTGAAAATCACCAGAGAAGACCCAAGTTGGGTGTGGACTTTGGAAACCTGTTGCAGATAACCCCTCTTGGCTCCTTGCAGAATAAGGAAGACCAGGCACAGGTGGTGTCGAACTTGAAGAGCATCTCCATGTCCTCCAGCAAGCTGCTGCTGGCTGCAAAGGCTCTCTCTGCTGACCCTGCTGCCCCCAACCTCAAGAATCAACTGGCAGCAGCTGCACGGTAGGAGGAACTGCTCCCTGAATGCTGCTGACATAGCAGTGGGCCTAGGTGGTGGGGCAGGCACTGATCCATGCGTCTTTTTCCTGCGTGTCTGGCAGAGCTGTGACCGACAGCATTAACCAGCTGATCACCATGTGCACCCAGCAGGCCCCGGGCCAGAAGGAGTGTGACAATGCCCTGCGGGAGCTGGAGGTGAGAAACCACATCTTGACAAGAGAGTGAAGGGGCTGACATGGTGGGGAGGGGGGACCCATGCGCCACTGCAAGGGGCAGGAAGGAGTGAAGAGGCGGTGCAGGTGAAGGATGCAGAACCTGCCTCTGGACGTGACACCTTTGTCCTTGCAGACGGTGAAGGAGCTATTGGAGAACCCCACCCAGACTGTCAATGACATGTCCTACTTCAACTGCCTCGACAGTGTCATGGAGAACTCCAAGGTGAGCCCTGATCCAGGAATGGAGGTTTGAGAAAGGGCACTGAGGATTTGAGAAGGATGTGGGGGCAAAGGGAAAGGTGGTTCCTCCTCCACTGATGAAGCGCCGTAAGCTCTGATCCTGGGAGCACTGTGGTAGCAGGAGATGGTCTCCATAACCAGTGTGTGGTGTGTCCTGCAGGTGCTGGGTGAGTCCATGGCTGGCATCTCCCAGAATGCCAAGAATAGCAAACTGCCCGAGTTTGGGGACTCCATCAGTGCCGCCTCCAAAGCTCTCTGTGGGCTGACAGAGGCAGCTGCCCAGGTGAGATGCACTTGGTCACAGCCCTGAGCATTACGCCAAGTGCACAAATGCCATATGCATCCCACCCCTGCCTTTCCAAGCCTGTCCCCCGTGGGACAGTGCTGCCAGGCTCCTCTGCAGCCTGTGCCTGCTCTGAGCTTCTCTGCTGTGTGCAGGCTCTGTCTCACTGTCTCTGCTGTTCTCCTAGGCTGCCTACCTTGTGGGAGTCTCGGACCCCAACAGCCAGGCCGGACAGCAGGGCTTGGTAGACCCCACTCAGTTTGCCAGAGCTAACCAAGCCATCCAGATGGCCTGCCAGAACCTGGTGGACCCTGCCTGCACCCAGTCCCAGGTGAGTGTGGGACAGGGCACCATTACAGTTATTTTCTTGCATGAAAAGAAATCCTAAGACTAGTTGAAAGAGCTGTTTCCGGAGAGTTAGCCAGGATGATGGCTGGCGTCTCATCAGGCCCTGTCAGCTGCACTAGAAACCAGCTGGCAGCTTTGGTGCAATGGTGACAGTCCAGACGGAGGGCTCTGTGAGGTGCAGGACCTTGGTGATCCTTCCTGAGTCCCAAGAGGGACCCCTGTGGTCACTAGTGCCCCATATAGGGTCGGTGGGAAGGGAGAGCTGTGGGGGTAGGGGATCATGGTGGATTCTGCCTGACTGTGTTTTCCCCTGCAGGTGCTGTCAGCAGCCACCATTGTAGCAAAACACACCTCAGCCCTGTGCAACACTTGCCGCCTGGCCTCCTCCCGCACCGCCAACCCTGTGGCCAAGCGCCAGTTTGTCCAGTCAGCCAAAGAGGTGGCCAACAGCACGGCCAACCTGGTGAAGACCATCAAGGTGAGGTTTCCCTTCTGAGGCACTGTGGTGGGGATAGGAGTTGGGGCATGGTGGGGGTTGGATAACTGCTCTGGTCTCTCTACACCAGGCCCTGGATGGCGAGTTCAACGAGGAGAACCGGGAGCGGTGCCGTGCTGCCACTGCCCCTCTCATAGAGGCTGTGGATAACCTGACAGCATTTGCCTCCAACCCAGAGTTCGCCACTGTTCCTGCCCAGATCAGCCCAGAGGTGCGATACTGCAGGGATGGGGAGGATATAGCCTGGAGGTGACAGGGGCTGCTGTAGGGTGCTGTGCCTTTTCCTGAGGTTGGGATGGAGTCCCAGTGTGGAGCTGATGCATTGAGGCGGTGTGGTGGGAAGTTGTCAGCAAACCTTGGCCTTCAAGGGGCTGCTCCAGTTTAAAGGTCATGGGAGGCTTCCCATGCACAGTCTCTTACCTCACCAGCCCATTGTCTCCCTACTCAGGGGCGCAGAGCCATGGAGCCCATCGTCGCTTCGGCCAAGACCATGCTGGAGAGCTCTGCTGGCCTCATCCAGACTGCCCGTTCTCTGGCTGTCAACCCCAAGGACCCACCACAGTGGTCAGTGCTGGCTGGACACTCACGCACCGTCTCAGACTCCATCAAGAAGCTGATCACCAACATGAGGTGAGCAGAGTCCTGCTTCTGTGGCTGTGTCTCTGTCCCCCTCTGTACCCCTGCTCTGAGTGAGCGTTCCTGGGATGTTCTGGCTCATCATCTGCTTGACCACTGCTGGTGGCGGGAGGCAAGGTGTGGCATGGAAGATGGTGTCCCTCTTGTCCTGCCTGGGAACTGCTCCTCCAGTTCTCAAATGGGTTGATGGGAACATGTGCTGGTGTGCCCATGCTCTTATCACACTGGGTTGCCCCAAAGCCCTGGAAAGGGATCCTGCCCCTTGGCAGCCTCAGTCAAGGCTGGGGGTGAAGGGGTGGCACAGCACCTGCCAGCACTTGCCTGATCCATCTGTCACACAGGGACAAAGCTCCAGGACAGCGGGAGTGTGATGAGGCTATTGACGTCCTGAACAGATGCATGCGGGAAGTGGACCAGGCTTCCCTTGCTGCCATCAGCCAGCAGCTGGCCCCCCGAGAAGATATCTCCCAGGAGGTGGGTCAGGGACATGCTGTGGCAAGCCTGAAGGCATGGGTGTCCTCCCAGCTCTCAGCAGCATGCAGAGACTGCCGCCCTGCTGCAGACTCACACAACATGCTCTCTTTGTGCAGGCTTTGCACAACCAGATGATCACAGCTGTCCAGGAGATCAGCAACCTAATAGAGCCTGTGGCCAGTGCAGCACGGGCTGAGGCATCGCAGCTGGGGCACAAGGTAACCAGGGTGTGGAGGCTGACGAGGCACTTGGTGCCATGGGGAGGAGAGGTACAAGGCAACTGGGGCTGGAAGCTGCTGGTGCTGACACTGCTCTTCCCTAGGTGTCCCAAATGGCTCAGTATTTTGAGCCGCTCATTATGGCAGCTATTGGTGCTGCCTCCAAAACGCCCAACCACCAGCAGCAGATGAACCTCCTGGACCAGACCAAAACACTGGCTGAATCCGCGTTGCAGATGCTGTACACAGCCAAGGAGGCTGGTGGGAACCCCAAGGTGAGCAGGAGGGACGTGTCAGTGGTGTGCTCCCCTTTGGGGGTGCACGGTGCACATGGGTGCCAGACACAGAAACCCCAGTGTGAGTGGGCAGCATTCCCATTGAGTGGGGAGACACTCCTGCCTTTCCTTACTTTGGCTCATCCTTGCAGCAAGCTGCCCACACCCAGGAGGCTCTGGAAGAGGCTGTGCAGATGATGAAGGAAGCAGTGGAGGACCTGACCACCACCCTGAATGAGGCAGCCAGTGCTGCAGGTGTTGTGGGGGGCATGGTGGATTCCATTACCCAAGCCATCAACCAGGTGAGGGGAACATGAAGAACACCTGGCCAGGGCTGGGTGTGGGAGACAGAAAGAGTAAGGGTCAAGCCTTACAAGATAAAGGCTTTGTGAGCCAGATCTGGAGTCAGAATCTTATATTGGTCTCTTGCAGCTGGATGAGGGGCCCATGGGAGAGCCTGAGGGCACCTTTGTGGACTACCAGACCACGATGGTGAAGACGGCCAAGGCCATTGCTGTGACTGTGCA
This sequence comes from Anabacerthia variegaticeps, assembly GCA_035583185.1. Classification (NCBI taxonomy): domain Eukaryota; kingdom Metazoa; phylum Chordata; class Aves; order Passeriformes; family Furnariidae; genus Anabacerthia; species Anabacerthia variegaticeps. The sequence goes on along the minus strand of JAWWEW010000088.1, from coordinate 62,386,346 downwards.
GGAGATGGTGGGTGCAAGCAAGCCTGTCACTGCAGAATGCACTGCCTGCCTGCCAGACAGGCAATCACCCTCCTTGCTTTGTCCAACTCCTGCTCTTCTTCCATCAACAGGTCACCAAATCCACCACCAACCCAGATGAGCTGGGCATACTGGCCAACCAACTCACCAATGACTATGGACAGCTGGCACAAGAGGCCAAACCAGCTGCCCTCACTGCTGAGAACGAGGAGGTGCGAGCATGGGGGGAGTGCTGGAGTGTGCTGTGAGGCAGAGCAGGGGCTCCTGGGGCGTGAGAACACAGGACAGGGACACGCGAATATCCCATTGGAGCTGGGGGCGGGCAGCATTTACACCTCCCCTGAAACATGGTGTGGAAACAGCGAGCAAAGCTGTGTTTCCTTTTTCCCCCTCCTGAGTGGGAGGATTGGGAAAGAGGAGCTGGGTGGACGGTGTTTCCCAGCGGGTATAACAGATGCAGGGCTTCGTTCCCTGCTGACTCTGTCATGCACACATTCCTCTCCAGATCGGCTCCCACATCAAGCGCCGGGTGCAGGAGCTGGGTCACGGCTGTGCCGCCCTGGTCACCAAGGCTGGAGCCCTGCAGTGCAGCCCCAGTGACGCCTACACCAAGAAGGAGCTGATAGAGAGTGCACGCAAGGTTTCCGAGAAGGTAGGTGGTCCAGAGGGAGGGGTGACATCATGGTGAGGTAGGTGGGAGGGATGCTGGATTGAGCAATGTGCCCTTGGAGCCATGATGCTAAGTTCTCCCATGGTCCTCTTGGGTTCTGCTGGCTCTCTGCCATGCTCACCCTGCTCTGCTAGTGGGGGTGAAGGATGAACCCCCCCTTCAGGCACTATAACAGCAGCTGGTGCTTGTGATGGGTGAGGTGTCCAGGTGCTGCTGACGTGCTGATGGCAGCCTGCCAGAAGAGTCTGATCTACACACTGGTGACAGCCCAGGGCTCTCCAAATCAGCGCTTGCAGTGTTGGACAAAGCGTTTGGTGTGTCTCCAGCTAAGCTTGCAGCTCGTGCATCCTATCCATCAGTCAATCTAAAGAGCAGACTTCTGAATAACAGATGAAAACGTAGCTTAAAAACTAGTTGATAAAGTAGAGTAGCAGTGCTTGTAAGCACAATCACAAAAGGAAAACAAATACTTATCTGTGTGCCTGCACATGCCTGCATGCTCAGGACCTCCTGCAGGTCCTTCCTTTCCACAATTGCTTTCCATTAGGAAGCTTGTTCTCCTATGAATGCTTGCCCAAGTACAGAAATTGAATTTAACAGCTAAAGAAGGAACAAGTTGTCCTGTTCTGATGCCCATCATGCACATCTTACTAATTTGAAAACTACCAGTCCTGTATCTCCTACACCAGCAAACATGATAGGTGCAAGGTAAAAAGAAATAAGTGGAAGCTAAGAAGAGGTGTCCATGCCAAACAATTCAAAGTTCCTCTCTTTGGTATGGAGTGGCTGTGTCCTGGAAGGTGTTGGAGGTGTGTGGGGTGAGAGTTCCCTGAACCTGTTCTGCTCCCCTGGTCACTCTGCTTGTACCCAACAGGTGTCTCACGTGCTGGCAGCTCTTCAGGCTGGGAACCGTGGGACACAAGCCTGCATCACAGCAGCCAGCGCTGTCTCTGGCATCATTGCTGACCTCGACACCACTATCATGTTTGCTACAGCAGGAACCCTCAACCGGGAGAACTCGGAGACCTTTGCTGACCACAGGTACCTGGTACTTTGTCCAGCCTCTGCTTGGCCAGAGACACACCTGTCAGGTTCTGTCCTGTGGTCTCCTGTCTTTCTGAGTTGTGAACCAGCCCCAAGGAGAGCTTCAAGCTCTGGTCACTCTTGGCTCTTTCCCCTCCAGCTTGTGCATACAAAAAGCAGGGTCCACAGTCTCTCTGTACCCCAAGGAACATGTATGCAGTAGAGGGCTGTGTCTTCCCTGACTCCCTTCTTCTCCCCAGGGAGGGCATCTTGAAGACAGCCAAGGCACTTGTGGAGGACACCAAGGTGTTAGTGCAGAATGCCACAGCCAGCCAGGAGAAACTAGCCCAGGCTGCCCAGTCCTCTGTGACCACCATCACCCGCCTGGCAGAGGTGGTGAAGCTGGGTGCTGCCAGCCTGGGATCTGAAGACCCAGAAACTCAGGTGTGTGGGTTGAGTGGAGACTGCTGGAGCTTGCTTGGAGGTGTTTGGGGTTGCAGGTGTCGTGTGGTGTTCTGGGCTGTATCCCTGTTGTGGAGAGGTTGGGCTGGGTTTTGGCTGGTGCTGGCTGAGCTGGACTCCCTCTGTGCCCCGTGGTGCCCACATCTCTCACTGCTGGGCTGCACCACCCCCAGCCTGAGTGTGACTGTAGCTAAGACATTCCTCTGGTCTTGCTCTCCGCAGGTGGTCCTGATCAATGCTGTGAAGGATGTGGCCAAGGCACTTGGAGACCTGATCGGTGCCACCAAGGCAGCTGCTGGCAAGGCTGGGGATGACCCTGCTGTCTACCAGCTGAAGAACTCTGCCAAGGTTTGTGCTGGGCATGATGGCATGGAGGGGACGAGGCAGCAGGGCTGGAGGAAGCAGGGGTGTTTTCTGCCTCTCTGGGAGCAGGAGCACAACTGGTAGGCAGTCAGGACAAAAGGGAAGGAAGTGGCACATAAAAGAATGAACACAGCATTCAGAGCAGGCATTGGTGGGAAAACAACATGAGGTAGTGTGAGTGGAGGACGGAGTCAGGGCCATTTTGGACCAAACCGTGATGGAGGGACAGGTGCTGGCAGTGGGCCAGAGCTTGTGTGGGGATTCACCTGGTTCTCTTTTTGACTTCCACAGGTGATGGTGACAAATGTCACTTCCTTGCTGAAGACAGTGAAGGCTGTCGAGGACGAGGCCACTAAGGGCACACGGGCGCTGGAGGCCACGATAGAGCACATACGTCAAGAGCTGGCCGTGAGTAACAACTTCGGTGCTGCGGCTGCCACCCCGCTCTGCCACTGCCCTGTGCCTCACCCTGCCTCTTGCCTCGCAGGTCTTCTCCTCCCCAGTGCCTCCTGCCAAGGTCTCCACCCCGGAGGACTTCATCCGCATGACAAAAGGCATCACCATGGCCACGGCCAAAGCGGTGGCTGCTGGCAACTCCTGTCGGCAGGAGGATGTCATCGCCACGGCCAACCTGAGCCGCCGCGCCATCGCGGACATGCTGCGTGCCTGCAAGGTGGGCCAGGCAAGGGATGTGGGTCTGGCACGGGTCTGTGGGGGCTGTGGTGCTGGATGTGAATGGGGGTTTCCCGTTCTCTGTGTTTCAGGAAGCAGCCTACCACCCAGAGGTGAGCGGGGATGTGCGGCAGCGGGCGCTGCGCTTCGGCAAGGAGTGTGCTGATGGCTACCTGGAGCTGCTGGAGCATGTACTGGTGGTGAGTGCCCCCATCCCAGTTCCCAGGGTGGGCAGAGGTTGACCATGGATGCCCAGGTGTTCCCAAATCCCCAGTGTCCTTTGGGCTCTTCACCTCCTCCCACTGAAGCCTTTGCACAGCCCCCTTCACTGCCTTTGCTGGCACAGCATGTGGCCAAGCCCCTGCCATGGAAGCAGATGTCAGAGAGCTCAACAGGCTCTGAAGAAAGGTATTTATCTAACAACAGATGGAGATTAACTGGCCATAAACAGATGGAGGCTGGAAATTCAACTACACGGTAGCAAAATGCTGTAAAAGTGCAGCTTCCAGTAAAAGTGGTGGGAGTAAAAGATTTCAGGCAGTGGGAAAACAAAGCTTATTAAGCTCACAGCAGTGTGGGAGACAGGCACGTGTGGGACACAAACAGTGTCTGTGATAGCAGAGATTATGAGTGCAAGCATCCGCTGCACTGTTGATCCAGTCTTCCTCTGACTGAGTCCTCCCAAGGACTTCAGCTGCAAGATTAGTTAATGAGCAGCAAATTAAGACTCTAGCAGAAAAGAAAAGATCCAGTGAGGTCCATCCAGCAGTTTGCATTTTTGACAAGATCAGAAAAGTGGAGTTGGGCACTAGGGGGATGTGTATACCCAGCCCATAGAGCTGTCAGATCCCTCAGACCAGGATCAGGACAAAGACAGGGCAAGTCAGCTCTGTGTCAAGGTTTCACTAATCTGGTTAGTGAGAGTCTGCTGTCCAGGATCACCAGATACACGGTGATGGAGCCCAGACTGTGGTTTCGTGCAGGGAAAGCCCCTCTAGGCAGAGGATAACTAGCACTGGCAGCAGAAGAAGAAGTAGGCAGATATCGTTGACTAGAAATTGAAGCTGAGCAGAGAAGTCAAAGGGTTGTTTTATTCAAGGGAGGCAACCACTGGGGTACAGTTCCAAGGGGAGCAGTGAGTTTTCCATCCCCTGCATCTAGATCAAATGTCTATCTGGAAGATGCTTCAGGCGTACGTGAATCATGGCAGCCAAGGCTGGAGTGCTGAGTAGAAATTCTCTGGCTGACCTGTTGTTAGCAGATGATTAGGCTAATGACTTAGTGTGGCGGTGCCCCAGGTCAGCCTACTTGCAGTAACATGACATTCCCCTATACTTTGGGTGTTACCCTCCAGCTGCCATGCAATGTTTTGAATATCATACGTTGGTACATCCCTTGAAATGTTCACTGGAGGTGCATCTTAGTAAGCTCGTAGCCTCCAGGCTGTCTTCAGCTCCAGACAGAGACCATTTAGCAGTTTTGAACATGCTGTCAGAGCAGACAGCAGACTTAACGTGGCATTTAGGCTGGGTGTCCTTATGAGGGGCAAAATGGCCCTCACTGTGTGCCATCAGCTTGGGTATTCCAAGCCACGTGTAGCTTTAGTGACTTTGCTGGAATGGCCCCATTGAAGTCCGGGATAAAGCCATGACTTCCCCAGCCTCCACAGCACTCTGGTCTGTGAAGGCAGGAATAAAGCTCATGGGTCCCATTTATCAGAAGGCAGCAGGTTCCTGGAAAGCCACAAGCAGGAAGGATCTAGGAGAATGGGAGGGGAGATGGCAGATGGGGTGCTGCCTCATTCCCCAGCAGCAGCAAGTTCACTGCTGTACACTGGGTCCCTAAGGGAACCAGTGCCTTCTATAGAGCATGAACAAGCATGATTAGTGTTCAGAGTGAGGGTTATTTGAGCTGGAAAACGTGGCTCCCGGCAGAGTAGTGGGAAAGCCTGCATATTTCACTGGGGAGGGGAAGGAATTTGAACCTCCATGGGGACTTGGTATTTGGTAACAATAGGTATCTCCCTCCAAAAGCAGAGAGATCCAGTGGCTGAAAACTGCAGTGAAGCAATTCAGAGAGGGGAGAAATGAGATGTAAAAAGGGTTGAGGAGGAGAGCTCTTGAGTGCAGGTGGCTCCTCCAGCCGTGGGAGCCTCATCCAATTGCCCCGTCTCACCCAGCCCTGTGAGGCTGAAGTATGAGCTGATGATGGCAGCATGGTTCCCCACCCAGGATCTCTGACCCTTTGTTCCCACCTCTCCTTTTGGCTGCCCTTCATGCCTCACCAAAAAGCACCCACCTTCCCCTACCCTCCCCACGCCCCAGACCTCTGCACCCACGTGTCCTGGCTGGAGCATTCACTGCTTTCTTTTCTCTCTTCTCCTTCCCTCCCTCCCTGTCAGCCGGTGAGTAAGGCAACATTGGGGTGCCTGCTGGTCTCTAACCTCAGCATGAGCCTTGCTCACAGCTTGTCTGTGTGCCCAGCCCAGTGCTGGGGTGGCACTTGGTGTCTGTCCACAGGGACTCCGAGTCCATGTGTTTGTGTGTGCGTGTACTCACACCTCCTCTAGCTGATGGGCAGCTGCTGCCTGGGTGGTGCAAGTCGGGCCAGCAGTGAGCTATGCTTGTTCATGCAGTCCCCGTGTGGGTGGGTGTGTGTGTGCCCATGTGTGCTGTGGTGTGTGCATGTGTCCCCCTGACCCCAGTGAAGGACCCTTACAGCACTGCCTGCCACCTTGTCCTGATGGGGCCAGCCATCCTGGGCTGGGATGTGGCACCAGAGTATCCCCCTTGGTCCAGCTTGTGTTTGCAGACAAATCTACAAAATGGTGGGAGGGAGGAAGTGCTTCTGGAGCTTGAAATGACTTACCAGGGAGAAATCTTGGAGTGAGTAGCTGCTGAGTACAGGAAGGCTTGTGCTGAAGGTCTTGTGTCTGCGAGATGTTCCAAAAAGCTGTGGATGCAGGAAGGCTGTGGGGAAGCTCCTGCCATCGTGGGGCAGGAAGGCCATAGTCAGGGTCACTTGAGCAAGCATCTCAGACAGTTCTTGACATGTACAGGTGTGGGAAGGGGCTGGGGGATCCCACCCTCCTTCCTTGGAGAGCGCACCCCAGACAGCCCTATGAAGTCCCCTTTTTCCAGGTGCTTACATCTGCCCATTCCCCACAGATCCTGCAGAAGCCGACTCACGAGCTCAAGCAGCAGCTGGCAGGTTACTCCAAGCGTGTGGCCAGCTCTGTCACCGAGCTCATCCAGGCAGCTGAGGCCATGAAAGGTAAGGAAAGATCCTGCTCAAAGGGGCAGGACCGAAGGCTGGGGATTAGGGTGGAGGGCTCAGCAGCCGATGGAGGAGGTAGGGCGAGTCAGAAAAGAGGCTGCATACAGGTGTAACCTGCCTTGCTTCCCGGTATTCCTAGGGACGGAGTGGGTTGACCCAGAAGACCCCACTGTCATCGCTGAGAACGAGCTGCTGGGGGCAGCAGCTGCCATTGAGGCTGCAGCCAAGAAGCTGGAGCAGCTGAAGCCAAGAGCCAAGCCCAAGGTAGCAGTGCTGAGCCTTGTCTGACCCTGCTCACCTTGGGGGTGGGCTGGGGCTCTCATGCCTGTGCTTCAGCCAGGTTTGAAGCCCCATGTGACGGCTGGTCCCTCTTTCTGTACTCCTACTGCCTCCCACATCCCCAGCTGGACCTTCCTCAGGCAGCCCACGCGCTGCTGCACCCCACAGACCTTAATCCAGCTTTATGTGTGCCCACTCAGCCCCCTGCAGCCATCACCCTGCTCTGCTCCGTCTGTCTCAGCACCCCTGCCTGTGCCTCACACTCTGCTTTTGCCTACAGCAAGCAGACGAGAGCCTGAACTTTGAGGAGCAGATCCTGGAAGCTGCCAAATCCATTGCTGCAGCCACAAGTGCCCTGGTGAAAGCAGCCTCAGCAGCCCAGCGGGAATTAGTGGCTCAAGGAAAAGTAAGGCCATAAGAGGAGAAGAAACAAAAAAATGTAGGGCTGTGGTGGGTTCTTTCTTCTGGGGCTCTTGTAACCCTTGTGCCTCATGACAAGAAGTGCAGGGGGTGATGAACCTCACGCCTCCCCTTCCTTACAGGTGGGCGCCATCCCCGCCAATGCAGTGGATGATGGACAGTGGTCTCAGGGTCTCATTTCAGCCGTGAGTATCAAGGTCATGCTCAGGAGCTGAGAGGGACCTTCCTCTTGGCTCCTGCTGCAAAGATGAGGATTCTCTGCCCATGTGCTTCTCCTCTATGGAAGAAGCAGTCATGCTTCTTGCTCCCTCTCCCACCTGCTGAGACATGGCGTAGAAGCTGGTTCTTGCTATCCCATGTGCCACAACCTCTTTGGGACTGATAAGGATTCCTGTACCTGCCCTGACAGCCTCTCTCCCCACAGGCACGCATGGTGGCTGCTGCCACCAACAACCTGTGCGAGGCTGCCAATGCAGCGGTGCAGGGCCATGCCAGCGAGGAGAAGCTCATCTCATCCGCCAAGCAGGTGGCTGCCTCCACAGCCCAGCTCCTGGTGGCCTGCAAGGTGAAGGCTGACCATGACTCCGAGGCCATGAAGAGGCTCCAGGTGAGTCCCAGGCTGTTCCTCCAGCCCCATCTGCCTCCTCCCAGTTGCTTGAGGGATGGATGGGAGTGGAATGTGGGTGCTCTCCAGGGCTCGTGCTCCCTGCCTGTGTGCTGTCAGCAGGGGCTTCCTTAGAACACAGGCTCCAGATCGCTTGGACATAACTGCTGGCTGCATTCCAGGCGTGTTAGTGATGCTGGGCTGCTCGGCCTGGCAGCATTCAGGGATGATGAACTGGCACAAAAATGCCTGAAAGGGGTGCACTGCATCACTGGCATTCGAGAGGTTAATGTATGGGGGGCATGTTTTGTAACACTCTTAATAGTCAGAGGCCATGGTATACAAGGGGTTAATGCCCATGCATTTGAGGGTAAACATGGGATCTCAACACCTCTGGGGACAAGGCTGGGGAGAGTCAGCAGGTCTGCCTCCCAGTCCCTGCCCCACTGCTCAGACAGGAGCCAGAGCCTGGCTGGGAGCAGCAGCGCCTGAAATGGTCATGAGCGGGTGGCAAGGCAGCGAGCCATGTAAAGGAATCCCTGCCTGCAGCTCCCAGGACTCCTGGCTGCCTGTCCTGCCTGCTGGCCCAGCCTGGGGCAGGGGTTCCTTCACACCCCTGGGCAGCAGCCATACCCTGGGACTGTGACTCATGGTGGCTCTCCCGGTTTCCCTGCTGCAGGCTGCCGGCAATGCTGTCAAGAGAGCGTCAGACAATCTGGTGAAGGCAGCGCAGAAGGCAGCTGCCTTCCAGGACCACGATGAAACGGTTGTGGTGAAGGAGAAGATGGTCGGGGGAATTGCACAGGTGAGGAGCGGGCCTGCTCCAGCGGGGTAGGAGCAGCTCTGGGTGCCACCACAAGCTGTGTGTGCCTGTCCCAGGAGTGTGTCCTATCACCCACCAGCGTGGGTCATGTCTCCAGAGAGCCTTGCAAAAATGCTGTTGGTGCACCCATCCCACCCAGTGCCAGTTAAACAGTGGCTTCACCTTGTCCTGCCATGAGTAGCCGTAGGTGATGGTGCACACTCCCAGGAGTACAACATCCTGCCTTCTTGGTGCAGTGCCCACACTACTCCAGTGTCTGTGACACACGTAAAAGACAGAGCATTGAGTAAGAGGTGACCTGCCTGGTATGGGGTGCCACAGGTCCCAGTGCTGCCTCCATGCAGCTGAGATCTTCTACAGAGCCCCTGGCACTGAGCCCTGGGAGCTGTGCCGTTTCACTTGTCCCTGGAGTGTTGTGCTCCCACCCTAGGGACAATAGCCCTCATGCCCAGGGGGGCTGTGGCTGTGGGAAGCAGCAGCCAAAGAACCCGGCTCAGGGGTTAGCACTGGCTGTGGCAAAAGTTCTGGCCATCCCTATGTGAGGGCAGCTGTGACCCCAGGGCTCTCTCCCGTCAGATCATCGCTGCCCAGGAGGAGATGCTGCGCAAGGAGCGGGAGCTGGAGGAGGCGCGGAAGAAGCTGGCGATGATCCGGCAGCAGCAGTACAAGTTCCTGCCCTCGGAGCTGCGGGACGAGGAGCAGAACTGAGCCGCATGCCCTCCCTCTGCTCACCGCACAGACTGCTGCCCGCCCGCCTGCCTGCTCCTATTTAAGACGACCCGCCTCAAGCGAAGGGCTGCCTGGGCTAGGCCAGAGCTCTGCCTGCACCCAGAGCGACGGGACTAACCCAGCTGCCCCTCCAAGCCGGCGCCGCACCAGCAACTCCGCTTCGCTGCCCATCCCACCTTCCCACGCACACCCAAGGCACAATCAGAGCGCTCGGAGGGACTCGGTTGGGGTGGGAGCCGGGGCTGCACTGGCTCAGGGCTCACCTGCCAGCCCCGGGGTTTGGGCCCACAGAGCTCTCCACTGCAAGGGGATATTTACTTGTGCCTTCATCATTCCCACTTGTGCCCCTTTCCTCTCTCTCCTCCGCGCGGGATGGGGACCGGCGGGCGGCGTGCCCTCTCCTGTGCGATGGCGTGCAGGGAGCAGCATGGTCCCTCGCTGAGCTCTCGCGCAGAGATGCCTTTCACCTCCAATGCCTTATTGCTGGCTGAACCTTCCTCTTCAGTTTCCCTGGGAGGCATGGAGGCTCCTCCATGAGCATCCTCTTCAGCCCAGGCCCCTCTGGGGAGCAGCAGGGCTGGAAGCCACAGTGCCTCCGCTCAGGATGGGGGGTGATGCAATGAGTTCACCCTCAGAGCTGTTCTCTGCCTTCCCATGGAGCTTCCCCCCTGCCCGCGGCCCCAGCCAGCTCTGCCTTCCTTCTTCTTCCCAAGTGCCTGCATTGTTTTCCAAGATCTACAGTATTTTTGTAACTTTTCCATTTCGCTAGTATTGAGCCTGCAGCTTTCAAAGTTCATTTATTTCCCTGCCAGCTTGTGCCCTACCCACTAACACCCAGCTCTTGCCGGGGTCCCGTAGCCCAGTATCCCACCCCTCCTTGGCTCCGGGACCCCCGTCCCTTCCCCTTTGCACTTGCTGAGGCTTCTCTCACTATTTTGATACTTTAAGCATCCCATATTAAACATTGAAGGAAACCAGCTCCCCCCGAGCCTCCGGGGTGGGGTGGGGGATGCCAATGTCTCCTTGGAAAGATGCATTCATCAATAAAATCTGGTTTTCCTGCATTATTGCCAACTGGCTATCAACGGGACCCCCCCAGGAGAGGGGGAGGGCAGGGGGGCCACGGGCGCCTGCCCTCACAGCAAAGGCAGGGGGGAGTGTACCACGGGTGCTTATACAGCATGGAAAATATTTGAGGCACGTCCAGCCCCAGGCACCCGGCAGGCCGGACCCCCGCTGCCAGCCATGTGCCGGCCTCGCAGGTGCCGGGGGGCCACCACCACAGGAGGGGGCCCCGGGGATTTTGTTTCTGGGGGATTTGGGCTGCAGGGAAGGCAGGGGGGTGGGGGAGGTTTGTGTGAGTGGAGCTAGCCTTCTGCCACCCTTCCTGCTGCCAGCCAGTTGTACCCCTGTGCAGAGTGCTGTAGGGGTGCAGGTGGGGGACTCCCCCTCCCCAGTCACTGGTGGCCCATCGGTGGGAAGGCAGCAGTCTTTGGCATAGTGTGGGTCTGGGAATGTGGCTGGAGCCCTCCCGGCTGCCGGCACTGAGCTCACGCCCCAAAATAGTCCCCCGGGGCCAACCTGTGCAGGCAGCAGCTGCCCCAACGTGTCCCCACCTGTTCCCACCCCATCACTCAGCAGGGATTTGGGGGGCCTGAGCAGTGGCGGGGCAGGCAGGGATGAGGTGGGGTGCAGCAGGGACGCAGGCAGGTTGACACATGTCCCCTCCCTCTGAGACCTGTTCCTGGCAGCGTGAGCTACAAGCAGCATCAGTGGCAAGGGCAGCATCCCA
>JAWWEW010000088.1:62320246-62331316 GCA_035583185.1 Anabacerthia variegaticeps | reverse complement strand
GACCTGCTCACGAGAGAGCAGCATGGTGTGGTTGAAGATTGTCCACTTCACTGTCTGGTAGCAGGGAGGGGTGGTCAGAGAGCCATTGTAGTGGAAGTAGAGTTTCAGGTTGGCAGGCAGCAGACCTGCAATGTTGAATCCAGGCACCAAGACTTCCTGCCCTGGGAGAAGAAACACCATGGGAGTGTCCTGCAATCCCCTGAAGGACAACAGCATGGAGATCATGGGCAGACTGGCACTACATGTGCCACTGCAGCCACTGGAGAAAGAATAGTAGACTTGCCCAGGAGGCATGGGAAAGCTTGTGGGAGCACAGGGCACCTTGGAGTGGTGCAATGGTCCCCTTCTCACATACACATGGCAAGCACCTGCTGCAGCCTCATTCTGCCAGGCAGCAGGTTTCTCTGCAGGGCTGCAGCCCCTGAGATGTGCACTGTATGGGACAGGGCCTTACCTACTCCTTGGATTTCGTGCAGATGTTCGAGTATCTCCTGATAGTATGGGTTCTCACTTGGCCCAACCTGCAACACAGAGACTCCACAGTAATGGCAAGGACAGGGGATGAAGGGAGACCAGCCAGTGATGCAGTGATGCCAGCAAGGAGGTATCATTCCCTGTGAGATGCAGCCTATCCCAGTGACCCCCTCATTCAATCAGCACTGCTCTGCCCCCTCTCTCCCCTTCTTCCAAGGTATATTTGCATCTCTGACAGTGCCCAAAACTCTGCCCAACTCTGCCCACCCCAGCCCCACCCTCTCCCTGCTGATCTATGGGACTCACCTCCAGAAAGGCTCCCAATACAGCTAGGCCATCTGGGCGAACCATTGCCTCCTTAAAGCTGTCATACTTGGTGTTGTAGTGGACCACATGGATCTGGAAGGGAAACAGGCAAACCTGATGCAGGATGGGCACTGATGGGAGATGCACCCAGGGACCAGCCTGCTGAAGCAAGGGCTGGGAAGGACATGCACTTGTGATGAGCATCCCTCCTGGGAAGGGAAAATGCTGGTGGGACCAAGAAAATGTGCTGCTGCAAAGCAGCAAGCAGGTAGGTCTGCCTGCAGTAACTTCCCCAGTCAGGGACAGCAATGTCATGCATACCAGGGGCTCATACTGCAGAGCTGGGCTCAGTTTGAGGACAGCAGCTAGAGAAGGAGGGATAAAACCAGATGGAAGCTGGCAGAGCAAGAAGACAGTGTGTACAGAGTAAACAGTCCCTGCAGCTCCCAAACCAGGCTGCTTGCAGCCTCCAGGGGAGCTGGCTTCCCCAGCCCGAGGACCGGCACAGGTCCTGCTCCATCAGCCCAGGACGAGGCTTCAGCATGAGTCTGGCTCAGTACCAGAGCGTGGCCTTCTGCACTGAACTTCCCTGCTGCAGAGCACTGTTACAGCCTTCATCCAGTGACAATCAGAGCCATGTGTGAGGAGTGTTACAGCCCCCTGGTGCCTTCCCTGCCCAGCACCGTGAGGGAAAGGATGCATCCACCACCATGAGGGCTCCTCACCTCCGCAGCAAAGCGTCGCCCATTGATGGTGTGCTCCGAGCCAGGTTCCAACAGGGAGCCCCCCCAGTGCAGGTGCAGCTGCACGGCTCGGTATTGCTGGGCATAGCCACCAGTGATGGCCAGTGACTCGGGCAGCTCGAGGACAACTGCAGAGGAAAAAGGAAGAGGTCAGTCAGTAAAACATAAAGCCCAGTCCATCCCACAGGGACAGAGAGGAGATGTCTCACGGGAAACAGTCACCCTGGGCTTGTGGTCATCACCAAAAAACTTGCTTTCCATCTTTCATAAGGCTATGGGCAAGTCTCCCAACGTGGCAGGGTTCTGCTCTTGACTTCAGGTTGGAGGACTCTGCAGTAAATGCATCACCTCCAAAACCAGCTGCTATGAAAATGCTGGAAAGTGAAGAGCCCCTCTGCAAAGACTCCTGGGGCCAGCTCCAAGCCAAATGTTATCCAACAATTTATTCAGTAAGTGAGAATAACATGAAGAGACCATGGACAAAATTTGTAGAGAAAGATATTGGCAGAGTGGTGAATACCTCCAAGAGCAGGGCTGTTGGACAGAGAGTTGCAGTGCTTGGCGAGCTGGGATCTTTCAAATAAAGCAGCCTGCAAGTGTCTAACAGTGCTGGAGCAGGTGGCATGGAAGCATTAAATATTTTGAAAGCACTTAGAGATAAAATTTTTGCCTCTTTGGAGACTGTAAATTCATACTTGGTTTTGCCTTTACCTCATTGTAAAGGCAAATTTTGGACTCACAGAGTAGTGTAGCAAATCTAAAGCTGAGTTACCTGGACATGAGGCAAAAATATCAGGAGTATCCCTGGGCCCTCAGAAAGTCTGTTCTATCCTTATAAGCACGTTTTTCTCATTTTTAATGTCAATTCTTTTCCTTTCTCCTTTACACGTGAAATGCCCTTTAGTCACATCACCAAGCTAGGGCACCGATTCGGAATTGACTTTGTAACAGGGCTGTGATGAGTCATTTGCCACCTCGAGTTCCCTGCAACTGGGTTCAGAGATAGAAAACTCAAATACAGGAAGTGGGAGACTGCTCCCTCCCTGTGAATTTATCAGCTTTTACACTTCTTTTGTATAGCTAGATCATTGCATTCCTTCTCCTAACTACCTGAGTCATTTTCAGGCCTTTTGAAAAGCCTATACAACATATACACTTTCTATTACCAAAATGAGTAACTGTACAAATATCTTACTGGACTTGCAACTTTTTATTTATTTATGGCTTTTCATAAAGTAGGCCAGTCATTGCCACAATAAATAAAGGCATTTTATAAGCATGGGAGAAAGTAATTCCCCCCACCCCAGTGAAAATGCTCTGACTGCTTTTCTAAACACCAAGCAACACCAAATGCCAGGGTGTCTAAAATAGCAACTACTGAGCTCAACTAGTTTAACTCCACAAGCACATTAGGGCAAGAGGCCACAATAAGAGCGCTCTGTGCATGCACCACACAGCTGACCGGACCATGCACAGCGAGTCTGACCTGTCAAGTTTGCTGTACACACAGGTCAGCTCCATCTTGCTAGCTACCAGGGCAAGGAGGTATCTTATCTCCCCGTCAGCAGGTACCTAACTTCCTTTCTCCACAACCTTTTCTTAGCTTGGAAACTGGCAGACACCAGTATGCACAGAACACTCTGCTTGCTCCCAGAAAAAGCTGGTAGCAACCAGATCTGACCATCCTCGGCTGTGGGGAGTTGAATGGAAAAGTGTGGTCTTCCTCCATATCTGGCATAGTGAGTCTGATACTAAAATAATGTAAGCTGTGTCCAGACTTTCCAAAACCATTCTAAAATTGGAGAAGGGAAAAAAAAAAGATGGATAAAAACTTCTTAAGATCTTGAGATAGCATCCTTAAGCACAGACTTAAAGAAGTTGGTCAAAGCTGCATCCTAAGAGACAGATGTAGGTAATTTAAAGGCTAATTCACATGCAGAGACTGCTGAGTCCTTTGAAAGTGAAATGGAGGGAAGGAACCAGTGGCTGAAAACCTGTGTCAGAAGGACCAGGGACACATTTTCAAAGGAAATCTGGAGTTTAACAAATTTCTAAAGCCAGCTTGCAAAGGCTCTGGAAGTCTTCAAGTTCCTCCCATCATCCAGGTAAACACATGGACCTTTAAAGGCTCAAAAGCCCAGTGCTTCCCTTTTGGCCTTGAAGGCAACATGACTGCACCCTGCAAGACAACCTCCTTCCCAGAGTCCAGAGAAAGGGCATCAGAGAAGCCTGGTCCCACTGGGAGAGTCTGGGCAGCCTCTGCTTGTGTTCCTGCCTCTGCCTGTGCCTTTGCACCCACCTGTGTGCCCATTGTTCTTCAGCATGAGCCTCTCATTGGCAGGCAGGCTGTAGCCAGAGAGCTGGATCGGCCGCAGGTCAGGGCTGAAGATGGTCTGAGCTGTGTCAACGTTGATGGGTGACTGCATGGTGCGCCCACAGTCCGGGTAGTCTGAATCCCAGTGCTGCAGGTCTGGTGCAAGAAGGAAGGGAGGCAGTGTCAGTGAGACTGCCCAGGTAAGGAAACCAGCAGAAAGAAGGTTTGGGGGGTGGTGGGGAAGGGTACGGGCACTGGCCAGGGAATTATCCATGCACATAAGTTTAGCTTTCATGAAGTTAGCTTGGGAGCAGATCTGTGCCACCATGTGACTGTATACAGCCATACCAGGAAAGGTCTTGGAGCATGGTGAGCTGCCAGGAAAGTCTATTTTTGGGGTGTTTAGGAAGAACACATGGAGATCATTTACAAGTGGACTTGGCAAGCCGTGGAGCTGCTGCCCTGCAGCTCATCACACACTTGCTGTCTTACACAGCCTGGCCCCTGGCAGGTATCATCCACACTGTCATTTGAGCAAGGTACCACCATGCTGCTGGGCCGTGTGGCAAAGGGACAGCTCACGTGGCTGGGGTGGCTGCTGAAATGGGCACCTCTCCCCAGTGCCACAGCTGGGATAACCTCGGCTGATGCCACAGAACCCTCCCTTTGCACTGCAGAGGGCTGCTTCTAATGTGTCATGGGCCAATGCAAACCCAGGCTTGTCCTCAGGCTGGAGGCTCACCAGACCTCTGTAAAGATGGAGCTGGGCATTAACCTGTCCAGGCAAACCACAGAGTGGTGATGCAGTAGTAAGGGCTGCATTTGTGGTAGCACTGCAATGATGCCCATCATGGGTGCTGTAGAGAAGCCCCCTAAGCCATGATGGGAGGCCAGGACCAGTCAGGATGGGGAGGGAGGGTGACAGAGGTCAGAGGTGAAGACAAGCTAATCCCTGGGCAGGTCAAAGTCCCAGCATGGACTGCAAGTCCAGCCGGGAGAGCCCAGCCTGCTTCCCAGCTTGGCATAGGATCAGGGGAGCTCCCATTCAGGGAGGAGCGCTGACCCCAGGGGTATCCCCCCCACACCCAATCGACTGGGAAAACCCTCCTTGGAGCTGTTGCTTCCTGTTGAAATCAGAGCAACCCTTGGTTCTTCAGCCCATCCGTGCCTGGGTTCGGGCATTGTGTCAGGCTCAGGCAGGAGGAAAGGGTGAGTCGTGGAGTGCACACAGGAGCTCTGTAATTATTAACCACAGCTGGCTCAGGCCCAGGATCTGAAGAGTAGTAGGAAAAAAGTAGGAGTACCTGAAAGCTATTTACCTTCATAGCTCCAGTGACTGTGGCCTTGAAAAAAAAGAAAAGAAAAACCACATGAATGGAAGGAAAAGGTTGTCAGCAAGCACACCTCTGCCAGGCAGCACTCCCAGCAGCAGGTTGCTGGGATCCCACTGCTCTCAATCCCTCTCCCTATCTTTGATTTCCTTGCTTGTTCCTCTACTCTGGCAAAGGGGATGCTCCCAAATGGTACTGCTGCCTTGGCGCAGGGCCAGGTCCCCCAGAGTTGTCAGTCTGAGGGAAAACCCCAGGGATTGACATTTTGTCATAATCCTTAAAAGGAAAAATCAGAGATATTGGCTTCTGCCACTAAGCAGCTGTACCAATACTCTGGCAGCTACTCTGGAGCAGCCAAAACCTCCCATTGCCCCAAGACAAAACACTTCACAAGTGCAGGTTCCACATCACGAGGAGTTTGGGCAGCAAGATGCACTGCACCACGCAGACACTCTCCTCCCACTGGGGAAAGCAGCCCTGGGTCTCACAGCAGAGGAAGCAAACGAGCATCAAAACCTAGTCTTTTTACATCAGTGAGTGTCCCTACCATGGGGATAGACTCCCACAAGAAAATGTGCTGGGCCAAAAGCTCATCTCCTGTTCCAGCAGTCCTCTGTTGTAATTCACCCAACCACTCAAATCCCCACAGGGAGCTGCAAAAGGGTCCTACCACAAAAAACCTTTTCCCTAGGAGAAGCAGGAGAGGGAATGGGGGAGCCCATGCCAAGATCTCGGCGTGTCCTGTGTCACCCGTGAGATCCACAGTGGGGTAAGACATGCCTTGAACTTTCCACAGCTGGTCGTGTGCCTGCTGTGCAGATCTAGAGGGGGCAAAGCCCTCCTGGGCAGGTCCTGAGGGTACAACAGGACTCAACAGGCAGACCCTCACACCATCACTCCTCCGCAGTGGCCAGAAAAGCCTGGATTCCCAGCATGACATTGGAGCTGACCTTAGAAGTGCACAAGAGCCTCTTCTCAAATGCCCCGACTGAACGCCTTGGCTATCACCAGCCCTTCTAGGCAACCAGCTCCAGGCAAAGGGATGTGGGGCTCAGATTTGCCACAAAGAGGGAAACATGGCCCAGAAGGATTATGCGCCTGCTCTGACTGACACAACAGGTAATTCATGGGCTCCTCCTCTGACTTGTCCTTACCAGTGTGTCACTGCAGACAGGCTGTCGGCACATCCCAGCCCACAAGAGCAGGAGCAGGGGTTGCCAGGTTGGGACAGGTTTGGGGCAAAGAGAGGCATTCATACAACAGCAAGGACATGGGGGAGCATTTAAGAGGTACAGTCCAGCCCTGATGCCATCTCTGTTCCTTGGTGAGGCCAAATGCCTGCCAGTCTGGCCAGGACACAAGAGGGGCTTAGCAGGCACTGCTCCGGTCCCCATCCCTGCTGCTGACAACAGCTATCGGCAGCCACTTGCTATTAATAGGAGTGGATTCCAGCTCCGGGGTGAGAAAGGAAGAGACAAGTTTTCCCAGGCCCAGATGTCCCATGCAAGGCCCCAAGCGCAGCAGGATCCTGCCCTCCTCTCAGCAAGGATCCAGGCAATGGGTACTGCTGGGGGTCTTTGGTGCATCTGCCAGAAAGTGCACGGCCACAGCCAAGCCAGGCTGGAAAGGTCTGGAGGGTGCTTAGGGGCACTGTGCGTTGCAGGGATGGGAACATGTCTTGGGGCTCCCTCCAGCTTCACTGGTGACTCACCTCTGCAGCATTTCTGACACTTGGGAATTACTTGCCCAGGCACTGGTATTCCCAAAGGCATAGAAAGAAGGAGCAGCAAGCAGAGGATTGACCAAGCCACAGCTGCCTGCACCAAGCAGGAACACGTGTGCCCCAGGACAGGCTACAGTGCCATCCCCATGCCTGCTTACATGGCACTGCCCTGGGATGCACCCAGCTGTGCTACAGCCAGCTGGCATTTATTCATTCTGCCCACCTTGCTCACACAAAGGTAACCTGCTCCCCAGACACTGATTATGCACCAAAATCCAGAGAACATAGACTCTCCTCTGGAAACACCCTATGTCATCTCCCACCCTGCTCCCACTCTTCTGCCCCTTCTGGCACTATCTGCACAAAGGGGACATGGTTTGTACACGAGAATCCATGAGGATTCCCCTGCTGCAGTACAAGGCTGCCTATCAGCATGGGGAGCTCCCCACCATGGGGAGCACTCACACTGGGACAGTCCTGGCACAGCTAAGGCCCAGCACCCCAGGGCTGGCACGTGGTGCCTTGGCTCACTGCATGTGCCTCAACTGGCACAGCCTTGCCCCAACACCCCACTTTCTGCTCGCCTCCAGGGACTCTGCCTTGACAGAAAGCAGCTCAAACATCATATCCTAGATTGAGCAATAGCACCGTGCTGACACCTGCACTGCTGTGTCAGCATCGTGCCACCCACCCCAGGTTCCCACATTTCCCAGCACTGATCCATTCCCACAGCCAACGGAGCTCTGGACCCTCCTCACAGCCTCCCATCAGCTCAGTTCATCAGCTTTAAACACCCCAAAGGCTGCAGTTCAAACCATCCCAACATGGCAGGCTTCCCCAGGGGCATCTTGGCATCAGAACCAAAAGGACCCTCAAGCTTTTATCCATCCACAGGAGGCACCCAAGTGTGTTTCTGCATCCCGAGCAGTGGGTGCAGTGATGGTGCAGCCAGGCCACCCCTTTGGGGAGGCATCTCTCAAGCCCAGCTGTGCAGGGCTGGGTCCCCTTGGCACACTCACGGAGCACTGCAGGACAGCACCAAGACAAGCCCTGTCTGGGTCCCAGATCAGGCTCTCAGCATCTGTCCCAGCCTTGGCACGGCTCGGAAGAAGCCCTGCACTACCCCGATCCCTTCCACATGGGGGCATTTGCAATCTCGCAGCCCTTTGCCATGAACATTAACCCACTGCCCTGCCCATGTGCTGATTTGCATAATTTCATCTGCCTCCCACACTTCCCGCCGGAGCACGTCTTCTCCCTCAAAAAACGGTGTGGTGCCAGGTCTCCTTTGAGCTGAACTGCTGCCACTCACCACAACAGACGTGGCTGCACCTCGGCAGCGGGTCTTTTCATGCCCTGCCCTATCTCTGAGCACCCACATCCCCGGCAGGGACTGCAAAGCACTCCCAAAAACTAGGAGAGTAACAACCTTGGTGATGCGATGAGCACACTGGGAGATAACATACAAGCAGAGGGCTCCTTGCAGGGGTCCAAGCAGGAAAACACACTAGGGTACTGACAGTAACTGCCTGCCCTTGCAGGTAAAAATGCCTCCAGTGCTCCGGTTCACCGGAGTAATAATCACCACCCCCGTTTCCCCACGATCCAGCCAAGTTTCCCACGAGCTTTCCCCCTTCACTCCCTCCCTTTGTGCTTTCTACTGCTGTTGCTCGCTCCCTCTCAGCCCTCCCATTCTGGGATACAGGCAGTGCTGTAAGTGCCAGCTCCCTTCCCTCCTTGACATCCAACACCATCCAACAACACTTTCCTGCCGAGTTCAGGGAGACGCTGCCATTACCAGCGTGCTGCTCCGCATGTCCTGCAGCCCAGGAGGAAGGGTAGGAGAAGCTTTTGGCAGGGTGAGGAGCCAGCACAACCACTGACTGCTACAAATCCCACATGGGAAAGACACTGATGCAGCAAGTTGCTTGCAGGAGACCTCGCCAGGGGTACACAGGGATGGACTGTGCACCCGAAGGACTCAGGGATCGATTTGCACAGATCAAGAGGGAACCCTCGTGGAGCCAAACAATAGGGAAGGAGACCAGAAGGTTTGTCCTATACATCTGCACCCCCCTTCCTCAGTTTTTCCCATTTTAGGGGATACACAGCCTGAGGCTGCTGCAGGGCACCTGGTGACACTGAAAAAAGCACGTGTGCTCCTCATAGTGTGGATACCGTGTGGCAGCAACACAGTCATTGGCGCTGCTGGCTCGTCTTGAACTCTAGAACTTTGATGGCTTGTGTGTGGCAGGCAGGGCAGCAGGCTCACTTCTAGCTCTAACATCCTGCTCTCTTATCTGCTGGGCACATGGTGCCCTGTGCTGAGCCACAGGGAGCACTGGGATCTGCCAGAGCTTCCTCTTCCTATTGGGACCCAATCCCGAGCCACACCTGGGGCAAAACTCTATGGGATGAGTTCAGTTTGAAGATGCCAGGTCAGGACCACTTTGTTGTGCCCTGGCTAGGAATCAGTCCCAGGCTGTGGAGGGACCAGTGGAACTCATGGCCCAGAAAAGAGGGTAAGCAGGGTATTATTCCTAATCGTCAGTAAGGCTGGAGGTGCAAAAACACATAGGGTGCAGGTCCCAAAATAGGGTCCAACCACAGCAGCCATGTCCCAGCCTACAAAATACATCCAAGCACCAGCTGCCTTGAAAAGCAATAAACTGATCAGGGTACCCAGGCTGTACTCATGCTGTACTGTGCTCACACTACCCACAGCCAGCTCTCCAGATCAGTCTATGGCAAGCATGGCATAGGCATGGCATGGTCTGGTCTGGGCAGGGTGTGGGCAGGGTGGGTGCATAACCTGAACATCCTTCTGCCAAGTCCCAAAAGAAGTTTCTTTACGGGAGGGCTATGCCATCACAGCCCTACCTCCACCCTGGTTTCTCCAGCCAGACACATACCCTGTACAGCATCCATGTCCTTCCAGGACACCACCCCATGTGCTGCCCATGGGGGCAACACTGATCCCTCCCAAGCCTGTCTGCATTAAAGCCCCTTTGTGTTTATAAACACTGACCCACTGCAAGCCTTTGGGATCAGCCTTTAATCTGCCACTGGTAGCACAGGTCACTGCAGGGATTGTTCTTTGTTCTCCTGGGGGAGGACTGCTTGGGCTGTGAGGCTCAAGACTATGCCAGCTCCCCCTGAGAGGGGCAAGGGTTTGGGTGGAGGAAGGCATAGGTTAGGCTTTACTCCAGGGCGTGTTACTACTCACTCTGAACCGAGCTGGCCCAGCGAGTGCTGAGGGAAAGAGGAAACAATTACAGTGCTGCAGAGAAAGGGCCATCCTAACAAAAGGGATAAAAATGGGGAAATCCCAGAGGACAGATCAGTGCTTGGAGCTGGGGAAAGAGATGAATAAGGAGTATTAGCAAGAAAAATGGGTTCAGCTGGAGGAAAAGGAATGAGCAAGAACCGGGGAATGAGCAAGAGGACACAGAGCAAGACATATCTGAATAGGAGGGAGACGAAACAGGCTACAGCGGGAAAGGGTTTTACTGTTTCCCAAAGATACATGTAACAGAGGACTCAGGTCTCTGGGCAAGTCAGAGTCTCCTCTGAGAGCAACCCCACGGCAAAGCTTCACGGACAACATGCGGACATGTGCTGAGCACCCAGCCCTCCCTCGTGCACAAGCCTCAAGAAAGAGGGAACCAGCTCATTACCACATAGAGGTGCTGAGACATGCAGCTTCTGGCACCTGGCAGGAGCCTTGTAAGGTTCCAGCCACAACCTGCTTCTGGACTCCATCCAGAGCTTCAGTCTCTAACACTGGTACATCATGGGCCAAGTTGTCTCTTCCCTACCTACCTCTATGCCACTGCCATTCCCCATCTATATCCCAATCTCAGTCTTCCCAACCACCCATCCCAAACCTTACACAGCATCCAGCCACTTGCTGCCAGCCTGGCACACCAGTATGCTGAACACCCGACACCCTCCCACTCTGTGTCCTGGGTTACTTCATCTCTGTGGCGGGGAGCATCTGCATCCCCATCTCTGTCCTGTGCTCAGCCTGGCTAGAGCGGCCCTGGTAAGAAAAGTGATTCATTGCAATGACAAAAGCAGCTCCTGGCACCAAACAATTCCCAGTCCTTGCCACAGGACAGCTGTCCTGGCACAGGTCAGGACTACTCCTTACCAGAGGCAAAACCAAGGACACACTAT
>JAWWEW010000088.1:62258616-62273188 GCA_035583185.1 Anabacerthia variegaticeps | reverse complement strand
CAGGTGTGTAACTGCTCCAGGTTGTGAAGAAAAGCAAAGCCATCTTCAGGTGTCCCTAGTGCTGTACTACAGCATGCCCAGGCTATGATTAATGTTCATTGGTATTGGGAGGGCGAGAAGAGCCAGCAGAATTTACAGCTCAGGACAATGTGGTAGCAGTGAAAATTTATCACATGGGAGAAGCTTCTTCATCCAACACCAGCCTCTTAAACACACCATGCAGACCTCCCAGACTAAGTTGGAGACACTAAAGAGACTAAAAAGAACATAGAGCCTGGTGTGTCCCTGTGTTGTTCTGGTGAACTGTGGTCTAGCAGGAGTGACCTCCTCCTTAACCTCTGTCCCAGCTTTACTCAGGTCAGGCAATCTTGATAATGAGTGTTTCACCAGTCATAGAAAGCAAAACTGCACACTTTCTGTGATAGCAACACACAGACCAGTTGATAGGGATTCAAGATGCAAAGGAGTACATTAGACTCTCATTTCTGAGACCACAAACTGCAAGCAGAAACCAATCAGACCAATGATCTCTTGGCAAATGCTTACAGGTTCTTCTTTCTTGTCTTCCATTACCCAAGGCAAATAAGCCTCTTGCACCTGCTGACTCCACAGCCACCACTTCCTGAGAGCAATTAATGCAGAGGAAAGGTACTGATGGCCTGTAGGCTACAGAAATTAGTGGTGCTCAAGTGACCCTCAAGGTCAGCTCCCAGTACCACCAAAACACTCAGCAGTGATTCATCAATTCATTTCCACACGACGCAGACTGAAAATACTGACAAAATGATCAGAAGGCCCATAAAATGGAGGGAGTATGAAATAAAACAAGTTGGTAATTAACATTTTAACTGAGATGACATTTAAACTGTTCTCTACAACACCCAGAAGAGGCAGTTCGTGCTTCAAGGCTTTCTGTTCGTGGTTTGAGGCTTTCTCTGCTAATTGATGCTATCTTCAGAGTTTCAGCAGAACAATAGTGACATCACAGTCGGAAATGTTCACGATACTGGTACACCCTTTTGTTAAAAGAGCACTTTTCTATTTCTAGTGCACAGAACTGCCCACAACATTAAGATCCTCCCTGACCCGATACCCAGAGGTCTTAGAGAAAAAAAAAATGCATATTTTAATTCCTCCTTCTCTTTGCTTATATATGCAAAGTCGCACTTCATGAAAATAGGTTCCTTCTATTATTTATAATCTTTACTATAGCATTTACTGTGGCAGTTGTGTTACCAGAGAAGAGCACTCCAATTACTTTCCCCGGACATGGCTAAATCTTTCCAATGGCAGGTCCCTCCAGAAGCAAACTTGACATATTTACCACCACCGTGACCAGCATTGCTGCTCCACGAAAGCCAGCTTTGTTTGCAACACACCTCTGCCCAGACCTACCTGGAAGGCGGTCGGGACAAGGGATGCAGTGTAGCACAGATGGATTTTGACTCACCAGCAGCGCCGGAGGTGACCTCCTCTTGAGCATCCAGCGGGGAGACACCGGGGAGAGCCCGGGGGTCGCCACCCGGCCGCCCATCCCCGCCCGAGCGCGGGGACCCCCGGCCGCCCCATCCTCACCTGATGAGGATGCACTGGCTGCGGGGTCCGCCCCCCCATCCTCACCCTCACCTGATGAGGATGCACTGGCTGCGGGGTCCGCCCCCCCATCCTCACCCTCACCTGATGAGGATGCACTGGTTGCGGGGTCCGCCGCCCCCACGGGCCAGCATGGCGTGGTAGGCGCGGCCGGCCACGGCGAAGATGTGTGGGGGCAGGTCGTGGGTCTGGAGGCGCCGGTACCGCTCGGAGACCTGCGGGGAAGCGGCGTCGGGGATGGATGAGCAGGCGGGGCGCGGCGGGGCGCGGCGGGGGCGCGGCGCTCACCTCTCCGCCGTACAGCGGCAGCGGCTGGAAGGGGTTCATGGCGATGAGGATGTCCCCGACGTCGGTCTGTGGAGGGCGAGAGGCGGTGAGGCGGGGGGCGGCGAGGCGCCGGGAGCCCCCCGCCCCCGGCACTCACGTAGATGTGCTGGCTGAGGAAGCGCTCCCGCAGCCCCGACAGCAGCGCCGCCTCGTCCAGCTCCGCCAGCGCCGCCAGGTCCCCGGCCCCGACGGGCGGGGGGCGCCGCTCCCCGACCGACACCATCCCCGCCGACCGCCCTCCCCACTCCGCTCTGCCCTGCCCTGTCGAGCTCTGCTCTGCTCTGCCGTCCCTGCCCGCCCCCCGCCCCGCCCCCGGCACCGCCCGACGGGCGGGGCCGCCGTTTGAACGAGGGCAGCGGGAGCGGCAGGTAACGGGCGGCGTGGGCGGCGGGACACCGGGATACCGGGATACCGGGATACGGGGACACGGGGGTGCCGGGATACAGGGGTACGGGGACACCGGGGTACAGGGATACAGGGACACCGCGGTACAGGGATACCGGGATACGGGGACACCGGGGTACAGGGATACAGGGGCGCCGGGATACAGGGATGCCGGGGTGCCGGGATACCGGGGTGCCGCGATCCAGGGGATACCGGGATACGGGGGTACCGGGATCCGGGGATATAGGGGCGCCGGGATACGGGAATCCGAGGATACAGGGATCCAGGGATACGGGGGTGCGGGGACACCGGGGTACAGGGGTGCCGGGATACGGGGACACCGGGGCACGGGGACACCGGGATACGGGGACACCGGGATACAGGGGTGCCGGGATACAGGGACATCAGGATACCGGGATACGGGGATACAGGGATACCGGCACACGGGGATACCGGGATACAGGGGCACTGGAATACAGGGACACGGGGATACAGAGATATGGGGACGCGGGGACACCGGGATACAGGAACACTGGGATACGGGGGTACAGGGACACCGGGATGCAGGGATACAGGGATACCGGGACACAGGGGCACAGGGTTACAGGGACATGGGGTTACAGGGATACGGGGATACCAGGATACAGGGACACCAGGATACAGAGACATGGGGATACAGAGATACAGGGACACCGTGATACAGGGGCACGGGGATACTGGGACACGGGGATACAGAGATACTGGGACACCGGGATACTGGGATGCAGGGACACGGGGATACAGGGACACCGTGATACAGGGGCACGGGGATACCAGGATACAGGGGCACTGGGATACTGGGATGCAGGGAGACCAGCACACGGGGATACCGGGATACAGGGGCATGGGGATATTGGGATACGGGGATACTGGGGCACAGGGATACTGCGGCACAGGGATACAGGGACACTGAGATACAGGGACACAGCGGCACAAGGATACTGGGGCACAGGGGCACCAGGACACTGGGATACCGGGACCGACGGGTGTTATGGCACGATCTCCACCCATGCAAAGGTGTCAGGCAGCTTAGCCTGACTGATGGCAGCCCAGCTCCTAGCACAAGGCTCAGTGGGATAACACTCCCTCCCCCAAAGATCCCTTAGGCTAAACTGCTCACTGATCACAGCCAAGTATTTCCTGAATCCATGGCACTCTCAGAGGAAAATAAATAAGTTTAGTTTAAAAATTTAACATTTGGTCAATGTTTTTTGATGTGCTCACATTCTTTTTTTACTGGAAACATTTATTTCTTTAAACATATTTGACTAAAAAAAAAGAAAAAAGACAGTGAATGAAATGGTTAGTTTTTGGTAAAGAAAAACATTCTCTTCACTCCCACAAGCCTTTTGATAGATCTTTTCTCATCTGCTGCAAAATATAGTACCTTTGGTTTTGGCCCGTCTAAAATACACTATCAATATCCTACACTGCAGGGAAATTGAAGGAAGGCTAGTGCATGGTTTACCTACAATATTTACTCTTGCAATATTTTACTGCAATATTTACTTCTAGTCCTTTACTTATCGGGGTTACTGAGGGCTCAGGGGTTGCACCCTTCCCCTTCCCGATAAAAGCAGCCCTAACCCTAAGGCCTCTTCCATGGCAGCCACTGCCCATGGGACAGGATGTGGGGCTGAGTGGCCCTTGGAGCTGGCTCACTGAGTGGTTGCACTCCTGAGACATTGAGAGTGGCTGTGCTGCAACAGAAACAGGAGATTTTTTAAAGGATACTCGGAAAATTTAGAAATGTTGAAGAGAATATTGCTGATGGGGCTTTATAAGGTAGTTGATGGTAACAGAATGCATTTTATGATTTCTGAATGTGAGTGAGGAGAACCAAGCTGGACTTATTCTGTCCTCTGTAGGTGAAGTGTTTTCTAGTGTACCCATGGGATCCAGACATCTCTCACCCTACAGACCTGACACAGTTATAATACAATACGTTGTGGAATAATGAGAGTGTTTGAACTGGTTTATGTGAGCAGGAGAGATGGTCAAATGTACAGTAACTTTTTCTTTTGTACTTTTTTTTAATTACTGTTTGCTAAAAGAAATTTGCCTGCAAAATGAAAATCTTGACAGCAGTCTGCCCTGGATAAAGGTGCCCTGCAAGTGGTATTGTTTTAGTCCATTATTGGTGAGTACTTTGCAACTGCACACTGATTGAACCACAGAATGGTTTGGGGTGGAAGGAACCTTAAGGACCTCATTCCAAAACCCTCTGCCAAAAGCAGGGACAACTTCCACTAGACCAGGTTGCTCAGAGCCCTCATCCAACCTGGCCTTGAATCCTTCCAGGGAGAGGACTAACACTAAGCTTAGCATGATATTCCCTGCAGTGCTGCCTCTCCATCCACAGTGGTACCAGGTCTACCCTATTTGACCAGGACGTAGCCTGGGCTAGGCTTGTGATTGTGTTAGAAGTGAATATGAGGATAAAGCTCTGGAGAAGCTCCTGCTACTATAAAATATTGTGCATGTCCTTCTGCTGTCTGGACTTCTCCTGCTCATTAAATGAGTCTTGGTATTCATTTGATGTGAAACTTTCGTTTCAGGCATTGATTTACATATCTGAAATGTCTCTGGAAGATTGTGTTTGAAAACTTTCCTTCTCTGTGATGGCATGATGGCACATCCTTCTGTAGTAGTGTGTCCTGCCCATACGGGAACTAGAACTTTTGTAGGGGTAGCTCAGCTTCCAGAGAAACTGCATACTTAATGCCAGGGCAAGTATGCCAGGGCCTGCACTGCCTTTTCATCAAAAGAGCAGTATTTAACAGGTATTCTGCTAAAACATGACTCTTTCTCTGAGAGAGTGGTCTAAAAGAGAGACCATTTCGTGTAAAAACAACCCACGATGCTCTAACAGAACAGCAGAGCAGGAGCAAAGCTGGTTAATGAGTGGGTAGTGTGATTCACAGAAGTTGTTCAGGCTCTCTCGTCTCTGCAAGCACAAACTACTGTTAGAAGATGGCAACGCAAATCACTTGCTTCTTGGTAACCTCCATGGCAAAAAAAGCAAGAGTGCTCTTTCCCTTCTCTTTCCCTCACAAGAAAAATCTTATGGCTGTTTTCTATTCCTTTCCACATTACCTCTTCTGCCCACTAACTTCCTTGGGTTTAATGAGAGTTTTGCAGGAAAAATTGGGGTGCAAAGCACAGGAAGCAGTGGTTTGTGAGTGGGATTGTACACTTGAGGTTTGCTTACAGATGTATCATTGTGCACTGCTCTGCTTTCACAGCCTGGTCTTTCTAACCTCTGTTCCTCTGGTTGATGCAGGGCTCCTGTAACCAGGGGTGGGAACGCAGAAGGAAACTGTTAATAACAGTTACTGGCACCTGACTTCCCTTTTTTCATAGGAAAGTGTGGAGTTTATAATTCAAAATCCTACCCTGCAACATAGGTTATTCTTTTGTTGTGTGTCCACCTCTCTTGCCTCTTCAGGATCTGTTACCTTCCTGTGTATCAACCCTGAGTCTGCCATGAGTGACTCATCCCTGCTGTTTATTGCTGGAGCAAACACTGTGGAAGACCAGAGGGCTCGCTGGGAAAGAAAGCGCAGCCGGACAGCCAAGGAGCTGCTGGAAACTGAACACAAATACCTTGAGCAGCTGGATTTGGTGGTCACAGTGAGTATTTCTGCCTCGTGCGATATGTGGGTACCTTCAGACAGCACATACTTGTGTTGTTATGGGGAAGGGTCAAGCAAGATTTAGATACATCCCTTGTGCCTGGGACACCTGCTGGGGCTGAAAGATTTATTGGTTATTTTTCTTTTACTTCTTTCTAATATACAATAGCTCATGGGTTTGGCCCTCTGGCTTTGGTCTGTACACAGACATAAACCTTTATATTTTGATTGGAGACTTGCCTTAAGATGCCTGAGATATATGAAATGCAGGGGCACAAACAAGACTTATGGACAAGATGGTGAAAAACAGATCCATTGAAGGATACTGACTCTATTGGTGCTGTGGTACTGTCCCACAGTTTACAGTTATGGTCAAAGTTGAAAATAAGATTTACGTCTGATGATGGATATCTTAGATAGACATTCACAACGTTTGATATCTTTACAAGCTAGAGTGTTCAGGCTGCAACTTCTGGCTTCTGCTGTGTGCCACACATGACCTTTTAGTGACCTCAAGGGTTAATAAGCTTTGTGGCTTTCCAGTACTTAAACAGGGCTTATAAAAAAGAGGAAGAGTGACTTTCTACATAGTGATAGCTCAAGGGGGAATGGTTTTAAACTGAAAGAGTAGATTTACATTAGCCGTTAGGAAGAAATTCTTTTACTGTGAGGGTGATGAGGCTCTGGAACACGTTGCCCATGGAAGTTGTGATGCCTCACTCCTGGAAGTGATGGGCCAGGTTGGACAGGCTTTGGAGAAACCTGTTCTAGTGGAAGGTGTTCCTGCACATGGCAGAGGTGTTGGAATGAGATGGTCTTTAAGGTCCTTTCCAACCCAAACCATTCTGTGATGATCTGTGAGTTCTACCCGTTTGAAATTTTCTCTTTTTTTTTCCTACTTAGTACTTTGTGACAATTTTAAAGGCCAAAGGGACACTGAAACCTGCTGTGTTGGAAACTATATTTGGACCCCTGGAATCCATATATTCGGCCAGCCAGTAAGTGGACACACTGATGCAATTCCTGTGCATTGAAGAGAATGCTTTGTTTTCCAAAATTTTACTACCACTTTGTAAAACACTTTGTCACTTCTAGTACTGCTAGTCTTGGTGACACTTAAGATGTACCCAGGAAACTGCTGATCTCTGTCACATATCTGGATACCCAGTTACTAGGCAGTGGTTTAAGCTCAGTAAGTCTGCTCCATGGTGGCTTACTCTGTGACTTCTAAGCACATATTTGGCACAGAAACTGGATGTGAGGTAGAGAACGACAAAGAAAAGTCGATATAGGAATGAACCAGAGGGAGCTGTGAAAATGCCATCAGTATGTAGCACTCACAAGCTGTCTTTGTTCCTGTGTACAGTGTTCTGTCATTTCACTTGGAGAGAGGGAATTTGGAACCAGGACTAGAAAATTTTTGTCAGAATCTGGATCTTTATGGCCACTATGCTGAGAATTTGGAGCAGGCAAATAAAACCTTGAAGGTAACCAGCTACTTTACTCTTCATATTCTTTTTCTGTCCTGTCAAACAGCCACATCCTTCCCTTTTTCTTCTGTTTCTGGTGATCAGTTTTCTTACTTTTTCTGGGCTGATGATATTCAGTCTTTCTTCCATAATAAAGTAGTGAAACTTCTCTACTTATTTAGAGCTTCGAATTTCTGATGCTTTTTTCAGGTGTTTGTATATTTATGTGCATATGCTGAGAACAGCTTTCTCAAAAAGAGTTCTGTATTTACTCCCACTCCTTCTTGGCTGGCAAGCCTAGAGAGTTTCCAGGCTTTCACTAGGGTACAGTGATCACTTTCTGGGAATTGTCAGGTTTCCTAGTCTCTCCCACTTACCACTAACTGCATTCTTAGCACTGGGATTTCCTTTTCCATCACAATTTCTTTTCTATGGTAGAAAAAATTTTTTCCTTTCCACTTGTGTCTCCAAATACAAACAGTTTTCAAGAAATTTCTGAAGGATATGTTTTTCTTTCAAAGTCCTTACAGCTGTATCTGGAATTTAAACCACTCAGCCTCCAGTTTTTGTCTATGCTTGTTCCCAGATGCAGGGAATTTCTGTACTGGGATATTTCCCTTCTCTTGTGTTTGCATGTATCTACTCATATTTTTGATTTTTCTAGAGAAAAAGCTGTTTTGGATACTAGCCTTGAGGTGATGGGAATGTGGACCTGCACTGCTTTGTCTTGAAATGAGTGGCACAAAGCCACAGGTGAACTCCTTGTTTTCCTAACTGGGTCAACCTTCCCTTTTTCTTTATTTCCATTTGCTGCGTATACCAGCTTTATACTGCTGTGCCTGTATGAAGGGGTGATATTGCTTCCATTACCCACTGGAAATAATGCTCAGGAGAAAGGGAGTGGCTTGCCCAGTTGATGCTTGTGTTCAGGACTGGAGTCCTAAACTCTAAGCTGAAGAGTTCCAAGCTCTGGTGCAGACTAGAGCACATAGCTCTTTTTGTAGTATCAAAGTTGTATCCCCTTTTTTGCTGCATACAGGAGCAGTTGAGGAAAAATAAGTCATTCCGGAGGTTTAAGAAACTCCAGGAGACACGACCTCAGTTTCAAGGGAGGAAGCTAGAGGATCTTCTTCCTTTGCCCCTGCAGAGGCTGCACCAGTAAGTAAGCAAATGTGAGTCTTCAAGGGGTCAGCATGAGAATGGAAAGAGGAACATAACAGTGTCTAGGTTGCTATGGGAGGTAAAGCTGCTTAATATGTCTCAAAGTTAGAGAACATAGATAGCAGTAAAACAGACCTGAAGATGTACCTCTAAAGTGGATTTGGTGTATATGGATGGGAGATGATGCAGGGAAGCAACTGTGTTTAGCCCTGGCTCCTATCCCTTCATGTAGCTCTTGGGTAGAATTGAAGGCTTTCTGTCACCTCAGTAAGCTACCGAAGGTCAGGTCTGAACAAAAATGGGCTGTCTGAAATGCTGCAGAAGTGGTGCTGTCCGCCAGAGATGGTTTTGCTCTGCTTTTGTGCAGGTTGGTAACCTGGGGCATTGTGACTCTTGCAGATTGTTGCTTTTGGAAAGGTTGAAATTAGTGAATAGAAAGGAGCTTTTCCTCCCTCTCTGGTTATCAGGGCCATATGCTTTCCTCAAACTTGACGCCTACTGCAGTTGTCTGAGCCTGGACAGATTCACTCTGCATTGCTGCATTTCCCTTTTGAGGCATGAAACCCTCCAGATTTCAAGAAATATTTCGACAACACTTGTGCACCTGGTGTGATTTTTAGGGTTAACCTGTGCAGAGCCAGGGGATGGACTTGATGGTCCTTGGGGGTCCCTTCTGGTTCAGGGTATTCTATGACCACTCTCCTTTGAAGAGGCAAACTGACTGCACAAGGAGGGTGCTGCATGCACTCTTGGGGAGGCTGTGTGGGCAATACAGAGCACAGGCAATTTGATGGGAACCCAGATGCTGCTGCTACAGATCAAGTAGCTGCTTTTCAACCGTAAACATTAAGCTGATGGGTGTTTTTTTACTATAATTCTTTGCCTCCTTCCTTTCAATTTGTAAAATACCAGTATATTTGTTGCTGTCCAACCACTGGGAAAAATGTTAGCTTTTTAACAAAAGGCCTAATTTTTACATTGAACAGCTCTATCATGTTCAAGTTTCTTTAAATCTCTATTAATGTATACACTAGACCATATGAATTCTGCCAGTTCATGAATCTGTTAATTTCCTTCTGTCATTTCAGATTGAAAATAGTTTGGCTTCACTGGGAGAAAGCATTTGCAGAGATCTGATCCTTTCCAGTTAAGACTAGAGAGGAAAAAAGGAAAAGGGAGATCCAAGTTCTTTATTTTCTTGTGTGGGCAGGAAACAGTATGAATGCCACCATTCAGATACTAAAAAAAATAGATAGTTCAAAGAGAAATTTGTTTGGAGGCATTTTTATGTGAATGCTGAGAGAACATCATGATCTTAAGTAATTTGTGAGGTTGCTTTTATCAGATCCCCAGGAAAAGCTAAAGGCTTGCATGTATAAAATACTTGGGTTAACTTAGTGGATAAATTTGATGATGAAATGAATGTGATGGAAGTGTGACCAAAGTGCTTGGTTAGGCTTAGAGGTGTGTACTCTGTCTCCTGGTGGGCTGTTGCTCATCATGTTGTCTCTTACAGGAGGTGCTGATGTTCCTGGTGTCTTGTTGTGAATTAAACCTGCTCTCTCCAACTTAGGTACAAGCATTTCTTCAGAGACCTGCTGGAGAACACCAGTCCAGACAGTGCTGAGCACCAGAAACTTGCAAGTATGATTCCACCTGTAGGTGCTAGCACTGTGGTCAGTGATAGCCTCATTGCTAATAATATTTGGATTCCCACCTCCTGCCTGCTTTCACAGAAGAATAATCTTCCTCTCTCTGGGGTTCTTGTGGATTACTATTTCCCTTCTCCATCTTGATCAAGATGTGCCTGACAACACATTGGGAATAAAAATGCAGGGTAACTGTGAAAGTGGCCTAAGGGTTAAATTGGAGAACTGGCAACGCCTTTTTTTTTTTTCTAATTTCTTTTTAATTCTGATGGTGGTGAGGAACTGGCACAGGTTGCCCAGAGAATTTGTTGATGCCCTATTCCTGGCAGTGTTCAAGGCTAGCTTTTATGGGGTCCTAAGCAACCTGTTCTAGTGAAAGCTGTCCTTGTCCATGGCAGGTGGGTTGAAATGAGATGATCTTCAAGGTACCTTCCAACCCAAACCATTCTATGACTCTCTTGGTCACATGCCTCAATTTTCTAGGGTAATTCATGTCCTTCATGTCATATGCAATCACGAGTGGTGTTCCCCAGGGC
Source organism: Anabacerthia variegaticeps (assembly GCA_035583185.1). Lineage (NCBI taxonomy): Eukaryota > Metazoa > Chordata > Aves > Passeriformes > Furnariidae > Anabacerthia > Anabacerthia variegaticeps. The sequence continues at coordinate 62,262,395 of JAWWEW010000088.1, read as the reverse complement.
TCAGTATTTGGCCCAGTTCTGCTTAATATCTTTATAAATCATCTGGATGAGGGGATCAAGTGCACCCTCAGCCAGTTCACAGATGACACCAAGTTGGAGGGGAGTGTTGATCTGCTGGAGGGCAGGAAGGCTCTGCAGAGGGGTCTGGGCAGGCTGGATTGACAGACTGAGGCCAGTTTTATGAGATCCAACAAGGCCAAGTACTGAGTCCTGCACCTGAGTCACAACAACCCCATGCAGACCTACAGGCTGGGGGCAGAATGGCTGGAAAGATGCCCAGTGGAAAAGGACCTGGTGGTGCTGGTCAACAGCAGCTGAACATGAGCCAGCATGTGGCCAAGAAGGCCCATGACATCCTGGCCTGTATCACAAACACTCCGGCCAGCTGGACCAGGGAAATGATTGTCCCTCTGAATTCGGCACTGGTGAGGCTGCACCTCGATTCCTGAGCTCAGTTTTAAGCTCCTCACTGCAGGAGCGACATCGAGGTGCTAGAGCATGTCCAACAAAGCTGGGGAAGGGTCTGGAGCACAAGTCTGATGAGGAACAGCTGAGGGAGCTGGGGGTGTTGATCCTGGAGGAGGCCCAGAGGTGACCTTATCAGCCTCTCTGACCACCTGAAAGGAGGTTGTAGCCAGGTGGGGATCAGCCTTGTCTCCCAAGGAACAAGGGACAGGACAGGAGGAAATGGCCTCAAGTTGTGCCAGGGGTGGTTCAGGCTGGACATCAAGAGGAATTTCTTCGTGGAGAAGGTTGTTAAACATTGGAATGGACTGCCCAGGGAAGTGGTGGAGTCACCATCCCTGTAAGTGTTCAAGAAGTGACTGGACGTGGCTCTTGGTGCCATCGTCTAGTTGACAAGGTGGTGGTTCAATCAAAGTCTGGACTCAATGACGACAGAGGTCTTGTCCAACCTAAATGATTCTGTGGTATTTACAGTTAATACCATTTGTAGGATATTTTTCCTTTTTTGCTTCCAAGTCCAGGAAATTATTCCTCTGTCTAATGTTTCATTAGTAAATGTTTTCTAGAACTTCAGAATTGTTCATTGGAGAGAGGCCTCTGAAGGTCATTTACTCCAGTCTCCTGCTGAAAACCCTGAATCAAACTGTTGCTGATATTTGGTTTAAAACTTTGCTTCTTAATTTCCTATTATCTTCTCTTAGCAAGATAGCTAAGGTGACATACATACTCATTTGTGATAACCTCAGAATATGCTGCTATAATTTCAGAGGCTGTGAAATTGCTTTCTGATGTATGTCAGTGGATTCAAGGCATAATTGAAAAGAGAGAGAACTCATTGCACCTCCTGCGGATTCAGAAACTGCTCAAAGGACCGAAGACCCAGGTTTTGACTCCAGGTGGGTATTACTGACAGCTCTGTTTTCCTTTTGCCATGCTGAGATATGTGGAGATATGCTCTCCTTCACTTCTGACTCAATTCATAGTAACTAGTTTTCCCCTTCAGCCCAAATTCCATAGAGATGGGTGAAGAAATATGACTGCTAATTGTAGCTTTTTTTTTTTTTTAAGGTTAAGACTTCAAATAAGGATAAGGAACAGATTCATTGCCTGACATTCAGGTAGAAGGAGTTGATGACATGTAGTTAGAAAGTTAGGGACCTAAGGAGGCCAGGATTGTAAGTCCTCACTGGGAATGAAAGATAGACACTAAATTATTACTAAATTATTATGTAGTTGCATTGTCCCTACTGTGTTGCAGGAACCAAAGATTTCTGGGTGTCAAGGGCCCAAGGTCTGTGTTGTTTCCCTTAAGTTGTAAAATTCATGGAATTCTGCTCATATCCTTCATATGAAGAATTTTCTTTTATCTGCACAGTTAAACTCTGCCAGAAATCACCATATTTGTGATATAGCTGAGATATATAAAGTCACAGTCACTGGTAAGAACATCTATTGCATGACAGGTCTCTTTATGACCTCTTGTGTGACTGGATGCTCTCCATGCCCAGACCACACTCCAAGCTATGTACGGAATATTCTGAGATGTGTTCCCAATCTGGGCAATTATGAAATGGTAACTTGGGGCTTCACCTGTACCCTCGACACACTCTCTGCTGTTGCAAGAGATTATTCAGGCACAGTGCTGCAGCTTGAGAGGGGCATTCAAGTCACTGTGTGAGAAGGTCTCTAAGGCACAGCTCCAGGTACTTGTGAATGTGGTCGTAATTCACACACATGGATTTCTGGTTGAAAAGCACATCCGCAGTGGGATGGGGGAGAGGTTTGGAAGTGTAAAACTGCCAGAGTTCGTGGTCTGAGAAAAAGACTGTTTAATAGGTAAAGCAAAAGCTGTCCATGCAAGCAAAAACAAAGCAAAACAAGGAATTCATCCACCACTTGCCACAGGCAGGCAGGTGTTCAGCTATTCCCAGGAAATCAGGGCTCCCAGCACACACAGTGATTACTTGGGAAGACAAATGCCATCACTCCTAATATGCCCCTTCTTCCTTCTTGCCCTAGTTTTATATGCTGACTGTGGTGCCACATGGTACAGAATGTCCCTCTGGGCAGCTGGGATCAGCTGTTGCAGCTGTGCCCCTGCCCAGCCCCATGTGTATCCCTGGCCTCCTCGCTGGTGGGGTGAGGAGCAGAAAAGGTCTTGATGATGGGCAGTGCTTACCCAGCAATAGAGAAGACCCCTGTGTTGCCAATGCTGTTTTCAGTGCAAATCAAAACCAGCCCCTTAACAGTTACTGTAGAAAATTTAACTCTAACATAGCCAAACCAGCAAGGTAGACAAGGGTTATTTATCAGAAGTTATTCTTGAAGATGCGTAATGGGCAGATTAATTTAGGATTCTCTTCTCTGTTCTTAGAGTTCTTTTGGTGATGCCAGATGAAAGGGGTTTAATACAAGTGTACTCTGCTTATACTGAGCAGGAGCATTTAGGAGGAGGCCTGGGCTCATTGGGGTAGTTCATAAGTAAAAAGGTAAACCAGTTATCCTGAATGCCAGAAGAAATAAGATAGCACCTTGAGAAAAAAAACCCACCCAAAACAATATAGCTGGACCAGAAATGGCCATCGTTTGAAAGCATTTGGTCCACTGTTTTTTTTGTCTTTGAATATTCTGAGACATGTAGCAGGACAAGTGTTGAGGGTCTGTAAAGGTCTCTCCATTGTCTAGGACAGAATTCTTGTGGTCGTATTTTCCATTGGCTGGACTTACATAGGTACTTTTGCATGTGTGAAGCAGAAAAGTAAGAGGCAATTGGAGCTTTCTAGTTTTGAGTCAGCTTTCCAGTTAGAGATCATGCTTTAATTATTCCATTTTGTGTAGATGTCATTTTTTTAACTGCTGCATAAGCTGGGTTTATCAAATTGTTCTGATTATTTTCCTGCTGCTTTCTCTTGTTTTATTTTAATTCATTTAATGGGTGGACAACACTGGGCTCTGTTCTGTAATAGGCTGATAAGTTTGCCTACTCAGACCTTTCTTATTTTATATCCCCTTTGCTGTCTTCTCTTTGCAACAGTAGTCTGCATCCTACAGTCTTTTAACTACTGCAGGTCCATACATAGTTAGGGGATCTGTGAAACATGGGGTTTGGGTTGTGTTTTGGTGTTTTTTTAATTTATTTAATTGACACACACAAGCAAACAAAACAAGGGAAAAACAATACATTTTCAAAGCTTAGGCTAAATGTTTTGGACTGGTTACTGCTTCTGTATGTGTGTTATCCATGCTGGTGTGCTGGACCCAGTTGATACTCAGTGCCTTCTAGTGGCTGGAATTGATGTAGAACTCGGTAACCT
>JAWWEW010000088.1:62208912-62227918 GCA_035583185.1 Anabacerthia variegaticeps | reverse complement strand
ATTGATTGTTTTTTGTTTCTGTTTTTTTCCTTTTCTTTTTTTTTTGTAACCAGTGTTTCCACTCAGCAGCAAAGAAGACACAAATTAAAACAAAACAAAGCAAAAACTCAAACCAACCAAACAATCAAACCCAAAGGAAAACAAAACAAACAAAGACCAAACCAAAACAAAAACCCACACAAACAAAAAAATTTAAAAGCAAAGCAGCAGGATTAGAGTTTCAGTTATAATCCCTGTTGGCCAGTGACTGTAACTCAAAAAACAGACGACTCTCTACATCTTCATTTGTCTCTATTTTTTTCAAAACATCGTCATCCCAAACTGGGAAAATTCTCAGACCAGCTCAAGTCTTTTCATATGTCATCAAATAGAAGGCTTTTTTGCCATAAACCAACTTTTTAACCTGCTTGTTGGAGCAGACAAAGTTTATTGCCTTGCTGTCTCTGGACATTTGCTCCTGCCCGACAGTTCCTCTGCTCCTATAACTTCAGAGCCAATTTCATCCAAATCAGTTCCCTTTTTACTACTGCATGAACTACCCTGACTAAATCTGCATCTTCCTCAGTTTCTGGTGACAAGGAAGCCATGCCTTGAGGTGGCAGAAGAGAGACACTATTTGGTGATGCTCTGCCCTCTCCAATGTCTTTGGGTAAAGGCAGGACTACCTCACCTACTCACCTGCTCCCCTTTACACTGACAAGCCAAATCAGCTGTACCAAATCAAAGGGATAAATGGCGAAAAACAATATCCAGGAAACGTGTGCTTCTGGGTGCACAGAGCACTCCTGCCTACCCAGCCAAGGGAAGAACATGTCCCTCTGTTTGCATCAGGTCATCGCACACAATGTGTGCAGCCACATGTACTTAGGGGAGGATCAAGGCTTGGCATCCTAAGTAAAACTTTTGGAAGTTGCCGATCTTTTTATTTTCTCAAAAATTTCTTGGAAAGAGTTTCTTCCCCCACACTGACACATGAGATACAGCTGAGCCTGCGGTTATATCAGGTTGCTCTTCCAAACTGGCAATGCGGAAAACAGGGGAAATGAGGAAAGACAAATGCATGGGGACATGATGGGTAAGAACAGTGAAATCACATACCTTCAGGGATGCACTGTCCAAGAACAAACTTATAACCCTTACAGCATTTTTTCCTGAAAAACAGCAAAATAAATAAATGAATAAATAAAGGTATTCTCTAAAGGTTGGTTCTGCCTTTAAAATAGTCACAGGCAGATCATGGATATGATGAACCAAACAAGACGAGGATCCTGAGCACTGCAGTTGGAGGCATCTCAGCATTAAAGAATGCAACATGGAAACACACCACTTGGTCCATGAGGTATTTAAATGGCAGCATGTCCAGCCACCCCAGGAGCCCAGGGCTGGGTACCCCAACACCACCCCCGCCAACATACCAAGTAGTTTCCAAAAACCCTGCTCCCTTGTGTTGACAGGATGTAGCACACCTCTGTGCTGTCCTTATACACAACTCGGGTCATCATTTTCATGGAGCAGTGAAGGGTGTTTTTGATCATCCATCATTGCAATGTGAACTTGCAGAAGGGGGTAAGTCTCCGTGAGCAGTACACAGAGAATAAATGTTACCAGTCATTTCTCATCTTTTAATAAACCTGAAAGTAGCAAGGGAAATATACTGGGTATTTCAACTGGCACAAGGGAGAGTATCTTATATTGGCTGGGGGATAAAACTGCAGTGAAGTCAATAGGATCAGATACTTTTTATGGGCCAATAAGATGAATAAAGTCTGAGGGCTGAGAAATTATTGTTTCTGACACACCAGTCTGTAATTACATTTAGGCATCCAGCTATACCTGCTGGTTTGCTTTCTAGGGATCAACATTAAGTCACCAGGATGCACAGCAGTGCTCTGGAGCTTTTTTCAATGGCTGTGTCCCTTATCATCATGAGAATTTCCTGCTGCAGGGACCTGGTGACCTTCAAAGAGTCCCATGTTGGTGACCACCACAACTGCTGCAAAAGAAAACTGCTTCTCAGTGCACTATGATATCAAGAATACATGAGTCTGAGGAGAAAAACAGCCTGTATTTTACAAATTCACAGTTTTTCATACCTTGTGGACATGCTGAAATATCTGCAAAACTGGCAAAGCATGCATTTGGTCTTTTAATTCAATAAATGATGCAGAAGAGTGCTAAAGCCATGTCAGTCAATGACACAACCCTTCCTTAGACAACACACAGCCATCACAAATCATCATTATGTTGAATTTAAATCAACTATCAATTGCAACTGACTGCCTAAAACAAACAATGCATTACTCCAAACTATGTAAAAACAAACTTTGGGTCCATATTTTACCCTCTTCCAAAGATTAGCTGGAATATAAATTATGCTTAATGAAGGCTGAACATCTGAAGAGGAAGCCTTGCTTTGTTATGCAAACAGTGTTCCCTCATTAGACTTCTCTCCAAACATTGCTGTGAAGTTTTATCTGCAAGACAAACAAACGCAGGAGGAATGAGTTCAAAGGTGCATTGGGGAGGCTGTTCATGTGCTGCAAGCCATGCTGATGGCTTTCCAAGTGCACATTCATCTCCTCCTGTCTGCAGAAGAAGAGAGGCTAATAAAGATTTGCCTGTAGCTGCTCTTCAGAGGAAGATACAGCCTGACTTGAGAGGACTGGAAGACGAGAAAGGAGAGGAGGACATCTTTGCTGTGAGATGATGACCTGTGGGGTTGTGCCAGCCAGAACCAACCTGAAATAGAGATCAGCAGCTTCCATAATGTCTCCCCTTTTCTGCATGGATGATTTCCAGGCTTAGGACCCTTAGGACTCCCACCTTGGGAGTGGCTTGTGGCACTTGAGTAAGGGCTTATCTGCTGGGAGGTGCCTCTCTCAACTTGGACAGTGATGGCTTTTGACTGGGCTTGTTGGCTTGTTGGCCCCCTTGTGGCTAAACTGAGGTTTTATCTACCTTACTGGATTCTCCTGAAAGCCAAACCACTTTCCTTGACCAAACGCTTCTCCCACAGCCACACATTGAGAACTCACCACATGCCAAGTTACAGCCATTAAAAGCTGCCCTGGCACTCTGATACTGCCCCAAAGCACAAAGAGCCTTGCATAGCATGTCCTTGCTCCACTTCATGCAACCAGAAAATCATGCTCCGCTGGCAGATATCCAAGTCCTTGCTGAAATCCCTCTCTTCAAGGACTTCTTGCAGCAATGAGTTCCACAGGGTGATGAGATGTTTTTGAGAAACCATTTCTTTGTTTTCTGTCTCCTTTCAATTTCAATTTTTTCAATTTTTTGACTTTTTCCCATGGCTTACGGGTAAGGAGATTTGGAAATATTTTCTCTAGATACCTGAAGAATTTCCTGCATCATGAAAGTTTTAAATCACACTTAAAGAAGTGCTTTAGAGGAGGGATGTCCTGCTTTCAGGACCACACTCCAGAAACCAGATCCCCATGAAAATCTGTTCCCAGCTTAAGGTTACAAATCTCTGTGTTAGTCCAGGCCATACTCAACAGCAATCTTGAGCCATCAGCAGAGTTTTGCCAGGAAAGCTGCTACTTTAGGGTTAATGCACAGGAAATACAATACAACGATACCTGTATCTCTGAACATTACATTGCAACCCTGGGATTCCTGCATGCTTTAGGCTTCTACATTCTTAAAGAGAAATCTATCAAGATGATGGACACATGAGCATTAGCAAAGGCATTTTAATAGCAACACTCGTTTTCAGATATCCAGGACCAGGCTGACATGTCTAATCAACGTTGCACAGCAGCAATCTTGTTGTACATAATGAGAGGTAAGATGGGGTTCCTACTGATAATTTTAGCTACTGAATAACTTTCAGCAAGGTGGTTGCTATGCAGCTGTACATGGGAGTGTGCATGAAACACAAACACAGGGCTATGTAAGAAGCTCCACCACTAAAATCTGGATCTATGCGGAAATTAAGTTGATTCCTTAACTTTAAATCTTGTTTACAATAAAAGAAACTTCTGGCAGACTTATCTGTCACAGCTTTTAATGGAGTACTTCAGCAATTAAAAATAGAGCAACTTCTGATTCTCATGCAATCTTCACTCAGGAACATGCACAAGCTCAAATTCACAGGGGGTTTCGGGCTCCATGATTTCGGTCACTGCAATGTTTAGCTTTTGTGTTACCTGTATGAAAATCCATAGCAAGAGGGACTCTCTCAAAGCAAAGTCACCCTTATTTTTCTGACAAAAAAGGCTGCACAAAATGCAGGGAGGTGTTGAGCTACTCCCGTCTGCTCTGGGGGTCAAGATGCTCCTGGATCACTGAATGCCAGAAGATGGGATTTAGAGTCAAACGTTTGATACAATAAATACATCTGTGATCACACTAGCAGCAGATCTGCCTTTCTTGCAGTCTTTTGTGGCCCATCACCTTGAAAACTGAGAGGGGATCTGAGCTTCCCAGGAGCTCCCCATGTTCCATCACCTGCTGGTCCCCCAGAGTGCCCACCACACACAGTGCACCAGCACAACACCCCTGCCCCATCCTGCAAAGTGGTAGCTGCTTGATACCATCACCTCAGACAGGCAGGACGAAAGGCAGGATGCAAGGAATGCGGCTTAATTAAGCCACCACTTTATTAAGTTAGCTTATCTGGCAGCTATCAGCAGTAACTCATCCAGCGCAGACCATGTTTTTTTCCCATAATTGTTTCCACCTGGTGCAGAGCTGCCATCGCCCCCAGCCCACCTCCTTCTCTGCACGGGACAGCACAGCCATCCCAGAGAGACCGACCCGGGCATGCTGAACCCAGGGAACACTCTGTGTGAGAGGGAAAGGAGTCACTCAGGGTCCTACATCTGCTGAAATGCTTCTGAAATACAAACAATAACAGGGTAAACATTTAAAGTGATAATTAACCTGCATCTGTCTGCAGTAACATGGCAATGACTTGGGCTGTAACAACAGCTGCTTGGTGCATTATTAAGTTTTTGGATAACATCAGCAAAGAGGCAACTCAAACTCTGTCACGAGGTACTTTGAAAAAGATACATGATGACCTTTTAGTGGTTGAAAAAATGCAAGGCAAAGGGGAAAAGCAATGGGAAAAGGAAAGAGAAAATTTTAAACCCGTTTCAGACAGAACATAATATGTTAAGGGAATTCTTACTAAAGATGTCAAAAGTAGAAAGAGAAGAGTCTGCTCTAGGAAATATCTGCCTCCTGAGAGCAAAGCAGAGACAGAAATCTCTATGCTGAATCAGAAAGTGGGTTCCTAGGATAAAATGTTGCTCTTCCTTTATCCCTCCAATGCTGACAGGCAATCAGCCTCCAGGCTGACCCCTCCCAGACAGAGGTAGTTCAAGCAGAGGCACTTCACCTCCCATTCACTGGGCCCAGGAGCATCCACAGGGACAGTTTATAGGGCTCAGCTGAGCCCCGAGGGCCTTTGCTGGAGCAGCAACTCCACAGGTGGTCAGGCAAATCAAATCCCTCCTCTCTGAAATGCTCCTTCTGACCAATGAATGTCAGATAAGCCACAGTTTAGGGGGCATAAGAGATGCTTAAGGTTTTATATGGGTTTAAATACATCAACACTGTTCTTCCAAGTTGATGCTGGTAGAAATTAATGATAATATACTCAAGAAAATGTCTTTAATAAAAAACAAATTTCCTACTGGGAACATTTCTTTTTTATACCTGAGTTCTTCAGCCTGTGTCATAACATGAACTCAGAAGAACTTGTGCCATGTTTTGAAGACCTGAGTCAGCAAAGGCCACAGCATGGTGTTTTAAACTGCACAAAGAGGTCTTTGTTACAGCCCCTCCTTATTGTGCCTGCCCAGTGCTTCTTTTTTGATCACCCTGGCTTTGAGAAATACATAGTGTAGCAAAAATGCAAACATAAAATAGAGCCATTAACTTACAAAAAATAATTAGACAGCTATAAATGCAAGGCAATAAGGTGCATTAAAAAAGAAACCTAACAAAAAAACCCAGCCCTTATTTTTATCATGTCCTGTATAAAATCCAAATGAGGGACAGGTTTGTCTGCCAAAGCACGCACAGACAAAGCCCATCTGCAGCGCCAGTGTACTAAGGAAGCAGCTCAGTAGCTGTGCAGAGTTTCACCATAATTCACACAGAGAGAAGATTTATGTCAACATGGTGTAAAACTGAAGCAATGCACTTTATTTTTGTTTGAAGCAATGTACTTTCTTTTTGTTTGCCTTTCCATGGGACACATACTGAAATCCTGAGTAAGAGGGGGTGGCCCTCCTGCAGACACTTGCTCAGCATACACTTTGCCATGATTTCCAGACTCAGTCCTTTTTCAGTTTTGTAAAGAGATAATTTATGTTCGCATTGGGTGTAACGCAAGGTCCAAGGCCAGCCTGAGCCCTTCCAGTCACTGTCCCAGCTGAGAGCGAGTGACAAAAGTGCAGCGATTCTTCCAACGCTGCAGCACCTACATATGCTGGGTGTATGTGTGTGCTGTTTTATTTCTCTCAACCGACTGAACAGAGCAGGATTTGCTTAAACAACCACGAAGAGAACCCAAATGTGAAACTCAGACCGCTGAGAGCAAATCACTTCAAACTATTGGCTGATTTTTGTGGAAGTCAAATTTTCAGTGATTAATGTGTTGTCTGAATCTAAGCTTTGGCTTTTGTTAGCTACTTAAGGCAAATAATTTTACCCACATATAATAGTTTTCTTTTTCTTAGAAAGAAAAAAAAAAAAAGCCCTGCTATCTGCAATTTTGCTCAACTCGAGCTACTAAGACAGATACCAGAAATGAAATCACATTCCAGTCATTGCTAATGGGAAGGTTTTGATAAGATTCACAGTTCCTGAGCTCCTCTTCCATGAACACAAGCCAAGGACCAGATCCTCCCCTGGCAAAAGCCACATACCTCTCTTGACTCTAGGGAACTGTGCCAATGCTCACCCTGGGAGACCCTGACTGATGCTCTTGAAAGCTTTCAGACACACTCCTTGGCTGCTCCTCACTGCTAACTGACTCCTCCTCTCCTCAAAGCCCTGTTTCATGTCATCTTTTTATGGTCAAAGGGAGTTTTATGGTGCAGGAGTATAAACTGTGGTTCCTTCTTCTCACAAGAGACCTTCCAAACCAATATGATAGTTTGCAGCCCCTGCAGAACGCAGTACTTGTGAATGACTGAAGCTCATTTCCCTGTAAAAGAGAATACTTTGAGAGGTGGAAGAAACCCTCCACCCTACAAGGGTATCAGTGGGGATTGGAGGCACTGACCTGCGTGAAACTGAAAGATGCACAAAAAGCAAAACTGCACAGGTCTGGGGAATTTAGCCACCAGAAAGAAGTCTCGGTTTTTTTGTAGAACACCAGGCCCCTGTTCTCCATGGACACAGTGCCGGACACCTTTCCATGATGCGGTTTGCAGTTTTGTTTAAGTAAATGAGATGCAGTGTGGTGTTCAGTAGAGATTTCAAACATCATCTGGGCAGGAAGACCAGTCCCCCAACCCACCCCCTGTGTCACCAGATGGGCAGTCCCAGGAGACCATTGGTTTTGGAGTATTTTAGGGTTTTGGGATGCAGAGAAAGGGGTTAGTGTGAAAACCCTGCAGGCAGCCACACCAGAAAAAACTTCTCGAGCCTCTGCTCACTGCAGAAAGAAGTGTCACCTAAACCTCAGCTTTGTCTCTCTTTTTAGCAGGATAAAGAACTTTAAAAACATGTCCTGTGATCCTCCCTTCCAATGTGTAGTGAAATAAAAAGATCATTTGGGGATTTCCACATGAGCCACATGGACTAGGGCTTCAAGTTTTTGGGGAAGCCGTGACACTGTGACAGGGCCAGAACCAACCTTGGCCCTTGTCAGTCCCTGGCCCACCCAGAGCCTTGGGGCTGCAAACACATTGACCAGCCACAGAATAATCAGTATCTTTTTCTGTAGCACAGACCAACTGGCAGCACTGGTAACCATCACTGCTTGTATCTCACTTAGCATAGCAAAGTCCAAAATGACTAAATAAAGGTCTGCCAGTGGATATCCTCTAAGCAAAAAAGGAAACTCTCAGAAGGAAAATATTAGACAACTTCAAAGAGGTAATGACCCCTGTTGCCACTGGAAAAGCCATTTGTTGGATATTTAACATGCATGTGAACATCATCCTCAAAATTGCATATGTGATTCCTTTAGTGCTGGAGTGTACTTTCTTCCCCCCTTTCTTGGAACTTTACTTCAGGGTTTGTTTGGGGTTTTTTTTCCCCCCTTAACACGAGGGAATGCTCGTGTGGTTTATCACTAGACAACATGTCAAAAATAGAAGAATGATTAAATAAAAGGCTTCTGACTGTTTTCATCTGCTCAGACTCAGCTTCATATACATATTGTCAGCTTTGTCTTGCTCTCTTTTCTTACAAATTTCTTTTATTTTTTGGCATTGTACCAAGAAAATTATTTATTTAGTTTCACAGGTGAAGTTGGTACGGATTACATAGAATCAAACCAATGTTTGACAGGTGTGAAATTTGAGAGGAAGGAAAAAAACGCTTATTATACAGATAGCACTTTGTATTTTATATAAAATCTAATAAACTGGCAAAATATAATGCATTCTCATAAATACATTGTCATTTCTAGGAAAAAGCTGCCTTCTTAATCTCAATTTAAATGATCCAAGATTGAGCTTGTGTTTTAAAATAACTCATTGCTTTGAGATTTAAAGTAGGAAAAGTGAGCAGAAGTCTTCTTTCCACTACCTCTGACTTCCAATTAAAGGACTGAAAGCCAAATTTCCTTCTAAGTCTGTAAGTAGTATGTTTTGCTGACGGCACACATTCAGTTATTTATCTAACCCAAGGTGAGCCAGAGTACAGGACTAATCACAGCACATCTGTCCTGTCTCTTGGATTTTTTTAAACTTCCATGACTCTTCATTCTGTAGCTCCAATTTCCTACCAAATATCCATGTGAGATAGAGAGTAATAAATTCCATTTCAGGAGAGAAGGCAGAGCCAGAGCAGCACTGTGAGGAGCTGTGCTCGCGGGCTGGCTGCCGTGCTGGTGCTCGGTCACTGGAGTCAAACAGCAATAAACTGCTGGCAAGCTCTCAGACTTACTGAATCCAGTCCAATCCAGCCCTGTTTATATAGCATCTTTCATCAACAAGATCACAAAGATGCTGCATAAGCAATGTCTAATAAACTCCTTTCGATAAACAACAAAAGGCAAGCGCCTTTTACACAGGCATGCACAGAAAAACACACCACAGAAAGTATGCCAGGCAGTCAGATCTCTAAAGCTAGATCTCCAAAAGGGACGTGAGTCCCAGTTAACCTTCAGAGAAGTTAATCACTCTGTCTGTTTATTTACTGGTGAGCTGACATCACAGGGCCTGATCCTGGTTCTGCTGCAATCACTGGCATCTTTGCCAGGAAGAAGTATCAGGCTGGGAACAGGCTCAGCCCAAGACTCAGGACGGTGAGTGAGGACCCTGAGGTTGTGCTACAACTGGGCTTCCTGGAAAAGTAGTTTCAGAAAATCACTCATGATACAGGCTTAATCAAGTCTGGCAGATTTTTGTCATTGGAAGCTGTTGCAAAATGCTTCTTGGTTTTGATGGATTCAGGATTTGAAAGGTATCACCACTCCTGTACTCCCCTCAAGGGCATGACATCCATCTGTATCTTAAACTACTCATCTACATCCTAGACACAGACACAGATATTTAATCCAGATACTTAACAAATATTTTAATTTGTGATGGTTTTTGAAATTCCACTCCAGAAAGAAAGCAAGTATGTAAGTCCAGCCAGGCTAATACTTCCAATTTAAACAGTCAAACACAAAGCCATCAGCTTTCAAGGAAGTCAAATAGCATGAAAAAAAGACTTGAAGAAATATATATCTTTGAATGCCTCAGTCTCTACACTGGCTACCCATTACGTCCAGATGACATCTTGGTTTTCAGCAATCAGCTGGAAACTAACAGCATAAGGTAGATCTTTGCATTTGGATACTCTGCCTCTCTGTGGAAAACTCATTGTGAAAGAATAAGAGGTGCAGAGGGAGGTTTATGTGAATTGTTCCCAATTACTGGGACAATGTGACAACCACAATGGTCACTCTCTGTACCATCTACAGACAAGATGTAAGCAATGGTTCCTATCTTCAGAGCACTCATTGTGCAAAAAGCATGGCAATCTAATTTTATACATTATGAATCACATAAGGACACTTAACAGCTACTTATGCCTAAGGATTTCTATCCTTCCAGAACTGGCTTAGAGTCACTGGGTCATGACCCTGTTTCAGCACAGCTGAGGGAATTTTTCTGGGCAAGGTTTCAGCCAAGCACCAGAAACAAGTCTGAGGAAAATAATGCCATACTTTTAGAAAAACAGACGCACAGCATAATTTGGGTTGCAAGGGACCTTTGGAAAGCCTGTGATCCAAGGGCACCTGACAGCAGTGTTAGCTGCTCAGAGGTTCACCCAGATGAGTGTTGAATGTCTTCAGGGATGGAGATTGCCTCACTTCTCTGGGACTGTCTTCCAAGTACTTAACCACTTCGCTGTCCATTTCCCCCTTTGTGTCTACTTAAAATGTCCATGCAGCTGCCCCTGGCTCTTGTCTCATGTAATTTTACAGTGCACTTCTGACAAAGGTTTGGCTTTCCCTTCTCTATAACCCCCATGCCTTCTCTGTAACTCCTCATGATGTAGTAGGCAGCACCAATCAAATTTTCTCCTTAGCTCCCTCTTCTCCAGACTGAGCTAACACAGATCCCTTGGGCTCCCCTTGAATACAACATGCTCCAGCCCCTGAGCATTTTAGATCCAGTTTCTTGATGAGTGTACAAAACTATACATAACCAAATCAGAAGTAAAACTAGCAGATATTCTCCAAAAATATCAAAGAAGTTGAAAATGAACAAACAAACAATTAAAAAGGTTATTTGTTAACAGTTTTGGTCCCCTCCCACTGTTTTCTCTCTCCTCTTGATTTTCACAATAAAAGGAGAAAAACTGAAAAAGAACTACTAAATCTTCAATAAAATACAAACATTGCTTGTTTTTCATAGAAGTATTTTCAAACAAAAGAGTTGGCCAGCTATGATCACTATCTAAGCAACAAGACCAAGTTAAAATTGTTCTTTTAATATAATTTCAACATCAATAGCAGCAATGGAATTAACTTCTTAACATAAGCCCTTGGAAATCTCCATAAAGACACTAAAAAAGATAGTATTTCAAGAGTCTTCAGTGATCCAGATGTTTCTCTCCTTTTCCCCTCTGTTTTATTGTTCCCAGAGAAGACCTTATAAACGCTGAAACTGCTTATAAAGTATACAGACTTAATGAATTGGACCAGGAAGAAATAATTCTTAACATAACATGTTCACAAGTCAGACTCATGTTTATTGTCCACGGAGATGATAGCAAAATATTCTTTATATACAGACAAGTCCTTTTTGGGACAGAATCTCTCTCCATGAACCACTTGCAGCATACAGAAAAGATTAATTTCTAAGAAAACACAGTATGAAAGTTTGTTGAATTATGTAGTGATGCTGTACCTTTACCCCTGGGCCAAGGATTATTTTTAGGGCCACACATCTGCAGGTTATTTGTTGCAGGGTAGGGTGGATGGAGTGAATCCCCAAACAATTCTCTAAGCAGGGAAGCATTACTGGAATGAGTGGTTAGTTATTTGGTGTCACCGGAAGGTTTGGTATCTGGGATGTGGCAGTGGTGTCTGAGCCACCTGGGTAGCTGAGGCTACTCCACTTATACTGCAGTCAGCAGATCATGGAAAGTTCACAAGGCAGCTTTTTGATGTGGCAATCAGCTCCTCTGTTAAAAATGGCAGCAGCAGAAATACCATCCAGCCAATGAATGAGCCACAGCGATTTTAGCACAGAGTGTGCCAGACTGGCCATGCCCTCTCAAAGTGCATCCCACTCTTTAATTTATAAGCATATGGGTGGCACAAGGCCAGTTTTAAAAATAAGAAGCAAAGCTGTTTCCAGAAACTTCCTTTCATTTCCCCACCATGTCATGTCCTACACAGGGCTCAGCTTTCTATCCTGTTAGAGCCAGAACTTGGTGTCAATTGCCCATTAGCCAAGCACTAATTGCAGGAGTGACCACACTATGTCCTAATGGATCAAACCACAGCCCCTGTCCCATTTCCTATTGCCTAATTTAATAGACTTGGCATTGGCTGCTGCTCTTCTCTGTCACTCTGCTGCTGGAATGTGTTTTAGCTCTGAGTAACCTAGAGATTGAACACCAAGCTTTTATGAGACGTTGAAATGCTATCAAGACAACTCACACCTCATTTCATTCTGCGTACTTGATATTTGCAACCATGCTCCAATTGAAAGTAGGGCTCTCTTCCACCCCCAGCTCTCCTCTAACCCACTGCCCCAGAAACAGGGATGAGGTCTGCTACCAGGCATGATGCCTGGACAGCCTGAAGAAGACAGTATGAAGAAGCACCTTGCTTTGGACATCTATGAAACACTGAGAGCAAAGAGGTGGAAATGAGCCAAAGGGGAAGTGGACCTGCTGCTGGGAAAGCCCTTGCTGCTGGGTCAGAGACCTGAAGGCAAAAACGTTTGGGATGCACTAGGGACCTGAGAGAAAAGGTCACAAAACCAAACCCAGACACTCCCAGCCTCAGCTGGCCAGAGAAGATGCGGTCCTAAGCAGGTGGGGATGACCTGCTACAAGTATATGGGAAGCCTCAAGCATATGACTTTTGAGACAAAGCCTGTTGGCTTGCAGTATCATGCAATTACTCTTGTATTAATTGCACTTGACAACTGAATGGGGTTGTGTTTTCCAACACTAGTGCCAGTTGTCATATATCAAATTCATATTACTACACCTTGTCCTAAAAACCAATGCAAACCAGGGTTTGAAGCTGGTGAAGAGTTCCAGTTCCAGGCAGCAATTCAGAGCTGCAAGCACTGGAGCAACTCTGGTCTTTGAAGCATCAAAATGGGCTCAAAACTTTGGCTCCAGAGCAAAAAAAACCACGAGACAACAATCAGGGTTAATGACCAATTTACCCAGGAGGCTGGGTAGAACAGGTAGTGCTGCTGCCTAAAGATAATATCACTGCTCAAAGGCATGCACAGAGGGTTATTACTTCAGACCTTTCCGGCCTGCCTTCGCAGGTACTCTGTAAGGGCTCAACTGTACAGGATCAGAATTTTCCTTGCATCCAAAGCTAGTTTTCTCAATGAAGGTCCCTCAATTTGCCTCATTTCATCAGATTTTCTCTCCCTGCAGATCCTCCTGAATGACTGTCCTGTGCACCAGGCCAGTCGTGGCATTCGATGGCTTTGTCTGTGGCCGCACAGACAAAACTCAACTTATTTGCAAACGTTTGTTTTCTTCTAGCAATTGAATTTTGCTTTGTCTGCCTTATTTCCGTGGCCCACAATGAGGGCAAGCATCCTGCTGGGTGTCAGTTTTAAGATGTGCTCACTGCTGGTCATGTACTTGTTTGCCTGTGGGAACGTCTCTCTCCCCATTGCTCTGCCATGGGCTTTTGGCATTTCTCTCACAATGGCATTTTTTATTTGGATAATTTTGGTGGTCTGGGCAAACCTCCTTTCTGAACAGCTCAGGCTGCTGTTTCTTGACAACAGTCAAAGCCACACTTCTGCTTTTTCCTTTACCATTAGCACATTTAAGGTATTATGGCTTAAATACCTTGCTATCATAATGCCTGCTGATACCTAGGAAATATGTCAAAGGATGTTCCTCTTGGAGGGGCCTGAACCTGACTGCACAGCCCTCACTGGAATGGCATCACAAACCTGACAATTTTGGTGTTCTTAATATGAAGGTTAAATGACTGCTACAACATGCAACTTCATCTCTGCTACTGCTTTTCTAAACAGCTTTTCCATGTTACAGGAGTCACGGCTGAGACGAGGCTCTTCTCCTCCAGGACATCCTCACAGGTGCAAGGATCATCATCTCATGCTGGGGAAGCAGATTGAGTCACTTGAAAAGACCTCTTGCCTTCAGTGCAAGGGGAAGAAGAGACAGGCTGCTGCAGGTACACAAGAAGTGATTATTGAAGGTGCACTGCAGGGGACTGCCCAACAATCTGATCTGCCTTGGCCACAGGAGCTGCATCAGGAACATCCTCTGGTCACCTACGGTTTTAAAAACCCCTTCCTCTGGGATTAATTAGGAATCGAATATGATGTACTTTAGGCTGTTAAAATCTAATTTCCAAATGAAACTAGTCACAGCACTAAATGCTTTTAGCAGCAGGAAGTTACATTTGCAGTCTCAGTCAGCAGCAGGACAGGGCCCCCACCACCTGTGGGAAGTGCTGACAAGCAATGGCAAATGCCACACTGCTCCACTGTCCAGGACAAACCATGACCATTCAGGCAGGAATCATCACATTCATCTAGAGCAAACCACTGCGGAAAGTTTGGGTGATTTCCGCCTATTAACTTATCCTCCTTTAATACACTTCATGCTATGTTGTTACTACACTTCCAGAAATTTTCAAGTTATGGTGCAATTAAATAAATAAAATACAGAGTGACTGCTAAGGAAGTCCAGAAGATAAGCGAGTAATGTATTTTTTTTTGACTGGCTTATCATGACTGGTGTGGCAGTGGGTGACAGTCACTTGAGTGCTCCACAAGTTAATTTTAGTTCTCCCTGGAAAGTGCATGTTTGCTCCAAAAAGTGGTATTGCATTGTACACCCAAGGCATCTGTCTGTGTTAGCCTGCAGAGACAATGCTAAATTTAGATGTGATGCTAAATCAATATTAGTAAAAACAAGATTAGCACTGCAAGATTCATACTTCAGAATATACATTTTGTGTTTCTGTTCCTCTCAGATCATACAATTTGTGTCAATCCGTACTGCTTTTACATTACCACTAATTTATCTGCATGTAATACTTGTGCATTGTCTTTGAGCCCACTCCACAGTTTGCACCACATTTCTGTGGAAGTAATATTTTTTGTAGAGTAAAAGAAACTAATTTTCTTTCCTACTCTGTTCACAAGTTGGTTTTAATTCCCAAGACACTCTAACGAAGAAACCCCAACATTTTTATAGCCTGAGATATCAATCAGATTCTGCGAAGTTGTTTGGAAGCACTCTATTATAACTGGCGCACTCAAATATATTTGGAATAAAGGTTTGGCATGTAGTGACTCCCCCAAATGCATGAGTGCAAGCAGCAAACTGAAATTAATACCATGCACATTCGTCAAGAATTTCATTGCTGTTTGAATATTTTTCCCCATCTTTTCTACCTAATGAAGTGCTTGTTCATCAGTGTTTCAACCTGATGGGCACAGTGTGTATTATAATCTCACCATCTGCATCATTTACATTCCCAAATGTGGAATCTCAGCCAGATGTCTGACTTATCTCCAAGGCGCTGACTTCATGCATATGGGTTTTATTTAAGAATTACAATACTAACAGAAATCCAGTATGTATTACCTATCACAATTGAAGATAACAATTCACAATAAATTTATCTTCGGCTTTTTATTCTTGCCCACACAGACACTTTGTGGATGAATCCCCTAAAGTGCAACAATAAAAATCAAATGAAAGGTAAGGCAGGATGTTAAGCAGAGTACTTCTTCTTGATGAAGATTGTAGATCGTATAGCAAGCAGAAGAAAAATGTGCAGCCCTTTGTAACATGGAAATCCTGAAGCAATTCATGACACTGAGAAACAATTCAACGCCAGGGCATTAGGTAACCCCAAATCCATATTTCTGTTCATTCTTTTAAGGATTCAGCAAAACCCACAGTACTGGTGCTCAGCAGTACTGATTGTCCCCATGTGTAGGGGGGTCCATAATCTGAAAACAACATCAGACTCTCCTGCTTGAACAGAGAACTTGAAGCTTCTACTGAGAACTCATGTGGTGTTTGCTGGCACAAAACCTCCAACTTGAAATAAAAAGTACACCTTCATTTGGAAATGTGTCACGTTACATGTTTTGCTCTGACTTGGATTTCTGAACCTTTCCACACTCTTAATCAGTACTGGTAGTGGTAATAATATGTTTTTACTTCCATAATGTTAACCACTGGAGTATGAATGCTGCAAATAGAAACTAAGTTCAACATAAAGAAAACTGATAGTTCCTTATTTAGATTTCTTCATCTTCCCACTTCGATAATTCTATGTTTCTAATTTCTTAGACTTACTACCAAATGAACACTATCCTTTAGCTTTCACAGAAGAAAAGTATTGGTACTTACACTAGACTGACACCAAAATGTGCCTCTCATTGACCAGAACTCCAAGTCCTTATGTAAACCCTGACCAAAACAACAATTCCTGACCAAATATATTTTCAAGCTACAGCTATGATAGGGTGCAGAAGGCAGATACACAAGGACCAGGACAGAGTTCCTCACATTAGCACATTGTGAGTGCAGGAAAATCAATGCCACCACCCTCCTTATTGTAGCTGCACACATTCCTCATTCTAACTGTACACAATTTTCAGTGAAACAGCTGAAATACTTCTAAAAATTACCCTGTCAGTGTGCACATTGAAGGATCTGGTGAAGTACAGATGTCTCTGTCTTCAGCATGGGTGGACAGATGCTTTTGGAGAGCAGTTCAGCCCGGCAATGGCATGGCAAAACTCCTAACTCCAGTGCCTTATCTGAGACATGTAAGTAGAGAAAACCTGGGGTTTAATGCCTCAATTTTCAGCAGAGTTACTCAATTTTTTTTAAACTCCTTCAGAGTTTCACTCCTATGGGAGGTGGTCAAAGGCCATGAAATAGTGAAATTTACACCAAAACCAAGAGGAGGTAGTCATCTCCTTGCTCACTCTGCTGACATCTCCAGCCACAGCCCTTCTGGGGTTGGGGGACCCTGCAGAGCTACCTCTTCAAACCCAAACACTCCCACGCACAAATGCATCACGCTGTGTGGGAGGCTGGGTGTGTGCCTGTGGTTTGACAGCCAAGCACTGTGAACCCAGAGCTCCTCGAGAGAGGGGTCAGCCTTGAGGGAGCTCTTAGGGGAACTCTGTTTGTAGAGCTGGAGACAAGGGCAGCCACCCCCTCAGCTGCACAGCTCCAGTGACCCTCCCTGTGGATTCAGCTGTTTTGTAAGCCAGGGCGAGTGCAATACTAAAACATCATTGCATATGGACCTCTCAGGAAACATTTCCAGAAATGGAACTAGAAAAAACCCCAGACTATAATCATGTAATTAAGTGCTGAATCACAACAGAGAACCACAGAAGTCCAGTGAAAACTATGCTGGCATGTGGTTAATGCTGGCTTTTCTTAATTTGTGAGTGCCAAAAGCCTTTGCGTGTTCACAAGGTTGCTGTTGCGTGCAATGGCGACTTTTTTTGATCACTGTTTCCAGTGATTCCCTCTAGTGCTCCTTGAAGCCATCAAGAGTTATGCTTTTCCCTCTGTACTTCTCCAATTCATGTCCAATTTACTATTTTATCTGCCAGAACATTTTAATGATGTAGCCCTGGAGAAGATGGAGTTCTGAGCACCTCAGTGTGGCACCTCCGTGCCAGCCCAGAGACTGTGCACCATCAAGAAGTGCTGGTGGATGCCTGAGGGAGGACAACTGTAAAACGCAGGCTGGGGTGAAAAATCATGGGAATGGGCACTGCAGCCTCTATGTCTGGATCTTTTCTAGCTCAGTGTGCAGTGCATAGACCTGCATTATGGTCCGTGATTTAACCCTCTTGAGGAACCAGCTGAGGGTGCCCCACCATGGAGCATTGACCCTGACTAGTCTGATGCTAGCCAGGTTTGAGGGTGCTAAATTGGGCCTGGGATGGGACAGTTGTCTGTATCCATCACTATGCCCAGGTACTGCTCCATGTTGATATATTCCCCTCTCCTATGGCTTTGGGGATAAAACTAGATTATATTGCCCACTGGGATGTCACCACAATTGCAGTAAAGTAGCCGCTCTGACCAATTCTTGTCAGGGAATGGTCTTTGGAGTAAATGCTGCCGGGGATTGAAAAAAAAATGGCTGATGATTTTGCTTGAGAGTAAGCTCAGTGGCTTTAGATCATTGCCTTTTTTTTAACCTGTGCAATGCAAAACCGGCAGGGAGTCCAGCAGAAGCCTCCTGCCCTTGAACACATCTGCACAACTGTCTAGGTGCTACCTGACCCCACCACCACTGCCCTATACAGAAGGTTGGGCAGGACTGGTCTGCCCCTCCATGAGTAATAAAGCAGTTAAGAGAACATCTGACATCTGATAAAAATGATGAATTCACTTTCCACAGATAGTCCAGTAAGTTTTATGCTGCTACCTACAAAAATGTCAACTGCACAGTTTCTCACTCGAATTTAGCTGTTGGATTTTGACAGCGATGGAAAAGAACAGCAAAATGGTCAAGTCTGCTCTTATTAGAGCTGGGCAGTAAATTTCATGCTCTGCTCCATCCGCAAAGAAATGTTTATCAACTGCTGCCAAAAACCACAGCACCCTGGTGTTTCCTCAGGCTTGCCTTCCATTTCTGCAGCCACTGAGGAGGCTGCTACCCTTGGGAAGTCTCATTTAGAATAAACAGTTCTTTATGTTCATTATCATGATTCCCAGAGAAAGGGCTGGAGGAGCTAATTAGCAACTAAGCATGACCGATCAGGCAGCCTGGAAGTGCCAGGTTGGATCCAGCCGATCTGCGAGTGCATCTTCCAGGCTGAAGAGGTACAGGAAACCTCATGACTCTTTCTCTGGCCTCAAGGACATCCAGGCTTTGAGCTGGGGAATTTCTTCTTTTTTATTGGAGTGACAAACTGGACGGCAGGGGGGAAACCTAACTACAGTGCTGTGTCAGGAAATGACTGATTTTAAGAGAAGGCTGAACAGACCAAGTGCCCTCAACTGCTCCCCATACGGCTTCTTCTCAAGACCCTTCTCCATCTTCACCGCCCTCCTTTGGATGCAATTGCGTTGCTTGAGGGTTTTTTTGCAGTTCAGCCTTTGAACCTCAGATTGTACTCTC
>JAWWEW010000088.1:62191490-62208663 GCA_035583185.1 Anabacerthia variegaticeps | reverse complement strand
CCTCTCATCCCAGCACACCAGGGTCCTGCGTTCAGCAGCTCTAGTCTGTCATTCAACCAGTGAGGGGAAGGCAGGACTGATAAGCAACCCTCCTCAGAGCAGGTCTGTTTTAAATCCAAGCAAGACGAAGCATTTTGCCAGTTCGGGAGTTAGTCACAGACTCTGAGAGTGTCACAGGTTTTTGGTTCAGCTTACTGCCTTCACCACAGATTTAACTCAGCTGCTAATAATAGGGGTTAATCTTCTCTAGTCAACATGGCTTATTAAGAGACCACAGTAATCCCTCTATGGGTTAAAAATCGACAAGTTGAGGATGTATTACCATACTCAATGCGATGGCAAGTTTAAAGAAATGATACTCATACTGTGGCCTATCTGTAAGCTGAATTTTATTCTGCTGGTTGTATTACCTAAAAGAGCTGTTTACTGAGATACAACTTGATTGCTGTCTGATGTTCTCTAACAGGCACATAGATTGTCTCACTTTTGAAATGTCTAAGATTTCAAAGACCCAGAATCTTCCAATTCCCACTGGCCTGCAGGAAATGCTTGTAACCCATGAGTTTGAATCAAAACAGTGCATTTTTATCAAATCTTGTTCAAGTTACTTTTTCCATTACCAATTTCTCCCCCTGCCCCCCCTCAAAATCATTATTTACTTATACATTCTTTGCTACTTAGAAACACAGGAGGAGAGAACAAATGCATGAGCCAGCAACACACTGAGGATCATCTCTGGGAACACTAATGGCTTCTCACTCAGCAAACAGATTTTGATGTAGGCTTGTCTAGTTCAGAGAAGGAAGCCGAGAGAATGGCACCATTTCACATGAAAGCACGTAGAGGTGGCCAAAACACTTATACAACACAATGGAATCATCAATGTGGTTAAAAACAAAACCATTGCTGTGGTGCTGGACTGCACTATACATGATGCCCTAGAGACCTGCCTGTCCTGGGTTCAGCAGGGCGTACAAATAGCTGGGCTATTAAATGGATGAGGAATCATGGCCAGAATTCCACCACATCTTCAGAGCCTGGATTAGCCAATGTGCTTTGGATGTGGAGGGAGAACTTTGCAATTGCACCAAGATGAGTACATGCTGGATGGCCCCGTCTGCTTTCCCCACCTCAGCCTGCCTGGATTTGTCCCTGTGGGCCAGCAGGCAGACAGGAAGGTGAGGAAATAAGGTCTCACACAGGGGAAATAATATTGAAAAAAAAGGCAATGTTTAAGTTTCCTGTTGCACTGAAAGCCAGCAAACACATGCACGATGAGCTGAAAAGGCAGGTTTTGATCTGCAGGAAAACTCAGCCTCTCCCTGCTGCATGACCACACAAGGGCCCTGAAAGGCAATAACCTACTTTCTTTGCTTCAGCATTTCCAAAATGCATGGCATTTTCTTACAAAAGCAGGAGAGCAATGAGCCAGTCCTGTGGGCAAGGTGACACCACAGAGCTGCTCCCTTTCTGCAGTGACCCATCTCCCCTGCAGCTCTGCTCCCAGGCAACACTGAGGGCTGTTGTGTGAGGATACCCAAAGAGATGGGCTGAGCCTAGGTAACCCTTCCCCACCCTTTGCCTGCTGCATGTCCTGTACACATCATTGCTCAGGAAACCCAGGCTCCAGCAGCCCTCCCTCTGCTGCTGCCTCTAAACACATCATGGGGCTGATGGTCTGTAATCCACCAGCTTGCAGGCAGGTGACCTGGGCTCTCAGGATCTTTCAGGATAAAACCCCTGAAAACAACCCCAGACATGAAGTGAATTGCACTTCCAGCTCCCAAGGATCTTGCCAGCAAACACCCATACAGGTGGACACTGGAGTGGGCACAGATCTTCAGATGTCTAGGGAAAAAGGGCAGGAACGTTCAGAAGCATGGAATAGTACTGCAAATGAAACTTGTAAATAAGGCAGGAATTTCTCAGTGAAGAAATAGAAAAAAAAAAAAAAGGACAGGGAAAGGGAGGTGGAACAACAGGCTGAAACTCCAGCACGGTGGGGAGCAGGCAGATAAGGAGCACTGCTGTGCCATGTCTCGCTTCATAAAACCCAGAGAGAACACAAGGAAATGATGAAGCAGCAGAAATAAGTAAACCAGATAACAAGCACTTTTTCATGCAACACTAAACTGAAGTATTTGGGGTGAGTTGAAGGCTAGAGGATTAAGAAGGTTCACACGGGACTCAGACATATTCATGAGCATGAGGTCTAGGTGAGCACCACAGGTAGAATCCCGGTTGCCCCCTTGGCACAGACAGGCACAGAGATGTTGCCAGCTGCAGATGGTTGGTAGGCACAGCAGCAGTCCTGCCCAGAGCTCCTTCTGTGCTGCCACCTGCCAGCATTTTATCTAAGCTCGTACAAAGTCACCCATCACCAGACTATCTCAGCCTCTTTGAAACTGCTGTCAGGTGAACACAGGTGGATCTCAGCTGCACCACCTGCTTTTATAGACTCATGGAGTCATTTAGGGCGTAAAAGACCTCTTAGATCATCAAGTCCAACCGTTAACCCAGCACTGCCAAGCCCACCACTAAATCATGTCCCTGAGTGCTATATCCACGTGTTTTTTAAACACCTCCAGGATGGTGACTCCACCACTTTCCTGGGCAGCTTATTACAGTGTTTGACAACCCTTTCAGTGAAAAAATTTTTCATAATATCCAACCTTATCCTCCCTTGATGCAACTTGAGGCCATTTCCTCTGGTCCTAATCTTTGAAGCTCTTACTGCAAACGGGAATGCTGAGGAAGAGCAGCTTACTCTCAGCCTACCCAGCTACCTGGGCTAGTTCAAAAGCAAGATAAAGCAGCCCTCCAAGTGTTATGACAAGAAGCTTTCCAGCAAAAATGAAGCAGAGAGGCTCTGTTTACAAGAACTGCTTGTAAATGGAAACCAAGACCCAAATCTGAAAGGAAAACCACATGGCCATAATCTCTCCCCATGAAAGGAGCAGTAATTACAAAGTCACCCAGCAAGCTAAATGGTCTTCTCTAACCAAACGAGGATTACAACTGCATTCCTGGATCATATCTAACCTGGAGAGGGCTCTGAAGTCTGGGGAAGTAAAAGGGCCTCCCCTCTAGCTCAGTTACATGTCCCTGGCACAGCTGGACAAAAGGTTACAGATCAGCTCAGTTAAATTTACAGAACAACCCAAATGATTTTTCTGGAATGAAACCTTGACATGTATGTTTCCAGTGGGGATGGAAACCAGCCTGCATCCACTGCCTCACTGTCAAGAGGTAATATGTGAAGTGTGCGATAGGATTGACTGTATTCCGTAATTCAACTTATAGGTGCAAAGTAAGTGTGGATTTAGGAGGCTGTGGCAGTATTTATTCTACCAGCAGATGTTCCATGAAAAGACAGCACTTTGGTTTGCACTTCACTACAGCTGAAAGATGAGCTAGGTTTGGATTTGCTCTGAAAGGCTGTGCAAGAAGGGGTTCACAGAGAGCAGTATATGCTTACACATGTGCACTTGGACAGATACAGATGCATAAATCAGCACTTCTACAAGCAACAAGACTTTATGCCAGGGCTCTTAGTGCCTTAGAGCTATGGCAAGGAGATTTCATCCAGGAGCTTCTGAACCTCCATTCTGGCCATTGCATTGTGAAACCACTCCAGGGTCAAGCTCCTCCAAAACCCCACCTTGCCTCTGACGTGGCATCTGTAGAAACGTAGGGCTGCCAGAAAGCCTAAAAACCAGACAAGGGTGACAATGAAGCTAAAAAAAAAATTATGGAGTACTGGCTTTGATAGCACTGAGTAATGTCAACAGGGAATAAGAGACAGCCTCTAAAGACCAAAACCAAGGTCTTGGTTAGAAGGCTGTTCTCATCAGCTTTGAAAAGGAGGCAGCACTGTGCAGTGACACAGAACATTCAGTCAGAGGCATAGATAAATGTACAAGAAAACAGGCAAGCCCTTGTTCTCCTTGGGAAAACTCGGGAGACAGTCATTCTTGTACCCACACTGTTAAGCATCCTATTGCACAGCCCTGCAACATGATTCTCACGGGTTTTCACACATTGGGCATGATGAAAGGGCTCACTGCAAAGCCATCACATCAGCAGGGATCTCCCCTACTCCAGATCAACACACACACAAAAAGGAGGTGCTTGCATGAAGTCTTTGCCCTCAAACACAGCCATCCCCTCCTGACACCTACAGTCACTGGCCTCATTATGCAGGGAAACAACACAGCCCAGCAAGTCAGTAGCCACGCACTGCTGAGCACTGAGGAGGAGACAGAGGCAGTGCTGCCCACAATTCACAGCACTCTCCCTGACCAGCACTTTGTGTGGCAAATGCTCATATCAACGTGCTTGAAAAACCACTGCAATCAGTGCTTGCCCAACCTCAGATTCTAGTCAGCTCAGATCCCTAAGCTACTGCTGTTTTTCCCAAGTAATTCGCAACTTTCAGCTTTCACTTAAGAACTCAACACGTTGCAAATTCCAAGAAAACTGCTGATATTTTTAGCAGCGTTATGGTCAGAAAACAAAATCAAGAAACGATCCTTAAAGCATCACCCAAAAGGAAATAATTCAAGGAACTAATGGCTGTACTGACACCCTTTTCTAGATGAGAACTGGTTATGCCCCAAAATATTTCTGCTAGTTGAAGAGGCACATGTCAAGCTTTCCCAACATCACAAGTATAGCAGTCATTTTTCAAGAGCTGAAATTTCACCAGTGGCTGCTGGTCACTGTGCTAACCATTATGACAGTCTGGCTTGTTGCAAAAGGGAGTTGTTTTCTTTGTCAATTATGCCATTATTTACAAAAACATGCTTTAGATGACAGGATATAAATCTTGACGGGCCTCTCCTAAGCACATTCTGCCCCACATAAATATCAGCAGTGAAAATCCATTTAACAAAAGCATTAGATGCAAAAGACGAGCAGGGCTGGATCGTGGGAGAACACTGGTGAGAGGCACAGCTCCACGATAGCATGACAGCCAAAGAAAACAGGGCTGCTCTGAGGCTGTCCCTCGTGAAGATGAAAAAACAGACAAAAAATGTTAACCCCACAGGTAGCAGCTGTGGCACAACTAGTATATTTCTCATTCCAGGTGGTGTTTATTACTTTTCTTCTTCCAAGAGGTTAGAGAGTCTTTAGGTATTCTAGCAGCTTGCAGGAGACACGGTGACATCTGCAACATAATGTAGGCTGAAAGCACTGCACAGGACAGGGACAGGAGTACTGCTGTGTGTTTTTTTCTCAAAACTGAAAATATTTTGAAAGATTGCTCTATCTGCTCTGCAAGATGAAAGTAAAGCTCAGACAGGATCAGGACAAACAAGACAGCACTGATTTGCAGGAATAAAAAGGGAGGTAGTAGTGCTGTCAGTCACTGCTAGGAGCTCAGACAGGCAGCTGCCTCATTGCTGCACGTTCATGACAACAACAGCATCAGAAAGGAGATGGGAAGAACTCACAAGAAATAACCCTTTTCAAATCAGGACACCAGAACTGACCAGAAAATGAACTCACTGAGTTTAAACAATTCATTCACTTCTTCTGTTACAAGACCTGTGTGTTACTTACAGACTTCTCTGTAGCATTTGATTGGAGATCTGTAGATGTACATTTTTGGAAGAGACGTTTCACCTTTTGCAATAAATTCTTGACTGATGCAAGCACAAAGAGATGCAAAGGAAATAATGGAAGTGATCTTTCCGAGGGGCTAAGAAAACACTTCAAACCCACATGCCAGCTAAGGACAGATTCATGTGCAGCACGTGCTTATCTGTGCTACGGCATTTTCTAAAAGTATTACTGCTATGAAAGATAAAGAAAATTTACTGATGTGCATACATTTCCAGAAACCATTTTATAGGATTCAGATTGAAGATCAGCAACTGAAGCCAAGAGGAAAGATTACAGGATTAAAAACCCTATATTGAGCTCAAAAGTCAAAACATGACTACTCAGTCAGAATCAGGTTTGAAAAGATTAATGCATTATCCAAGATCTGTTTTGTAATGACTAGGTATTTCATTTTATATAGCAAACTTTATGTAGTGAGCTAGGACATGCCTTTCTAGATACACACAGAAATAAGGAGTTTCTATGAAGTTTGTGGATAGTTTCCTCCTTTCTTTGCCGTGTCCCAAGAGGCTGCTTTTTCTGAGTTTTTGCACCATTCTTTTTTTTTGTTGGAAGCCTGTTTCCCGCTGACTCCGGGTCTAGCTGTGAGTGCTCCTTTCTACTAGAAATGCAAACAGAAGTCCCAAGCCAGGTGACACCTGAGAAAAGGGCTTAAAACATTTTCTGAATGAGAAGGGGTTGGAAGATGAGCTTTAGCTCTCCCCAAGCTACCCCTTCCACAGTCCTTGCTTCATTTTCACATGTTCTCCTCCAGCACTGCCAGAAGCAAAGGGTTGTACAGAAAAAACACTCTTGATTTCTCCTCAAGAGCAGGGAATGGGTGGAAGGGAGATGCTGAGGGTGCAGAGAAAAGATTTCACTTTCACCTGACCTTCGTCCCAGGGCAGACAACCTGATTCAAGATACTGGCTGGGTGCAGAGATGTCCTGGCATAGCTTCATCCACCCACCACTTCCACAAAGGACTTTCCTGTGCAACCACATCATGTGTGGTCTCCACAGCACTGGGTACCTCCTGGTACATTGCAGAGGATATGAGGGTGCCTTTTACTCCCTCTCTTCCTCATTTGCACATAAATGACTGATAAGCATTGCCCCCATTTCCTTTCCCTTCCCACTGTTAGACACAGGGGATGCACAGACCACAGGACAGGAACTTCTCACATCAGTGTACTGCAAGTTAACAGCTATCCATGTTTTTCTTTTCTCTTTAAAACTCAATAAAGCAGCCACTACTTCAAATCGAATTTAAATAAGGTCCTGCAGTTGACTCTGTACTGAAATACTATTTCATTTCATACTTCTCAAATCTTTGGCAAAGCCAGAAAGTCAGCTACACTATTAGGTTTCCCTTTAGTTTTCTTTTTAAACACATTGCTGCAATGCTAAGCAACCCCAGAGATTCTAATGAACTCTGTTTTAAATGCAAAACATGTTTTACAACACTTAAAAATCAATCAAACTGCCAGAGATTGCTAAAATAGCTAGTATGAATTCCCTGCCATTTTCTACATACAAAGGTCAAGCCTGGGAGATGAGCAGGCACTCCGAGTTTGCAGACTGGCTCCATCTGTTACACATAAAGTTTGGGTTTGGCAGTGAAAACACTAGAGGGGGGGAAACCCAAGACTTACTGTCTGTGTTTACTAACTTCAGGGCCTGATCCTGAAGAAAGCTGAGTGTCTCAAGACCCAATGGGGTGGAGGGTGCACACTGTTGCTCACCCACCTTTAGTTACACATACAGAGCTCACCCTCTGCTTGTGTTTATTAAATCACAGAAACCTGTATCTTCTTTGAAGCTTTTACCCTGGTTTTCCCTGTGCCTGTCCCACTTGGATGGGATGCCTCCGACTGATCTGGTGTAGGAGACGTGTCTCCACCTGTGGAACCACTTGTGGGGTTATCCTCTGCACCCCCAAATGTGAAACCAGGGCAGGGAAGGGCTGCAGCTGTTTGAACCTCAGGATGGCTGGTGCTGCTGGCCACAGCTGTAGCCTGTCTGCAGACAGTGATAAAGAGGGAGTCATGTTTTTAATACCAGAATGTGAGAAGACCTTGTATCAGCAAGGACACAAGAGAGTGAACTGCACAACAACTCCCTCCCTGGCATTCCTCCCCAGTGATGATTAATGAGCACAGACCATCAGCCGCATGGCCATAATTGAGGATGATGTGACAGCCAGGCCCTGTGTTTGTGCAAGGATGGAGGCATTCAAAGCCACTTCAGTGCAAGAGGAGTGAAGGGGAGCTGTGAGCAAGCAGGATGCTCAGTGTTCTGGCCCTGCCAGGTTGCCCACTTCATTTTGGTTTACATTACTCCCATGGAAATGCATGACAAAAGTCCTCATTTTTTGCCTTTGCTTCAAACTTACTTTCTTATCCAAAGGGTTAGGTGTCCCTCTAGCACTGGAGGTGTTTTTCTCCTGTTGTTCTTTATCAGTGAAAGCCTCAATACTGATACACCAGGCCAGCAGCAGAGCCAATGCAATGGGGTAAAATACACCTTGCACTCACCTGGAAAGGGTGGAAAGCCACTGCCTTTGTGGGGCAAATCTAAGGTCGAGGCATTCCTCTGAGCTGAGTCACAGCATGGACCAGGAGTGCCAGCCTGGGTTACTAGCTAAGCAACAATTAAAAACAACCCAATAAAGGGAACAATGTTATTGCATCTTGGAATTACACTTGTGGTAAAATGAAAACCTTTGCAAGAAACACAAAAGTGTGCTGGAGGAGAGCAGAGGGCAGGAGGAGGAGGAGGAAGGCTATTAAAATGGAAGTCAGATCTGAGCTTCTTGTCAGGCTGAATTCTTTGCTGTGAATAATAAGCTTTTACCACAAAGAGAAAAGAAAGTTTGTTCGCTAGCTGGGGTTTTTCCAGAACCCACACAACATCTAAAATCCTACAGTCTTTCTTATCCCAGTGAAAAATAATTACTCTAAAGAATATTCTTCAATGAACCCTTAGGGGACAAATTATGATACTTCACTGGAAACACTCTGTTCTTTTCCCTTTGCAAAAAATGTTCTTGTGCTTGTTTCCAGGAGGTAGGCAGGCAAACACCACAGCCAGCAGGGAAGCTCTTTGGTAATCCATTTAATATCACATGTTCCATGGCAGCTTTATTGCACCATTCATGATGGAGATACTTCAATTATGTAAAATTTAGCAATGTCAATCAGAAGTCCCATATAGCATCATCCCTGCGGGAATCCCCAGCAAAGGTATTTTACTGTCCAGGGTCAAGCACTACAGGCACTTAAGAGTCGTGCATTTATCTGCATTTGTCACCATAAATCTTCCTATAAGCACTGAGGCAAATCTGGCCAGCAAATTCAGTTTTAAGTATCCAGGAAATACAGCTTGTACACAACCAAATAACTATTTTAAACAGGATGCAATAAGCTTTTCATGTAGGATATTTATGTTGCTGTGATGTTTTATAAATAACAGAGGAAAAGTAGTAAATAAAAAAGACTGGACTTCTGGTGATCACACACACTGTTTCAATCATGTTGGAGGTTGCCAAAAATGCTGTTTTCTCATCCCACTGTAGCTGCCAGGCATCCAGAGTTTCATAAACACCTCAAAGACTAAGAAGTGTGAAACAGGCCAGTGATGCCATAGACAATCTTTGTTGTCAAAGACTGTATGGTATATTTTTAATATACCTCCCTATCTCATCTGAAGAATTCTCGACACAGGTGTCAGAACCACAAATGCATCCAAGCATCTATTACTCTAAATGAGAGGGGAAAAACCCCTACTACACACACTGTGGAAGTTCAAAACTCTGCAAGATGTACAAGGACTTATTAATACCTCAACTGCTATGCAATAATTATAACAGGTATCCTTTGCATACTTAAATTATTACCTGTGGAATTACATCAGGGAAGGGTTTAGCCTTAATGCCTTATGAGATTTTTGACTGAATAGTACTGACTAGAAAAGTGCTGGAATCAGTTCACATGGAGGGAAAAATCCAAACCAGAATATTTTTAAAAAGCAGCATTCTAGATTTTATTTTTAAATAGCTACAATAGGAGTTATTTTAATTACTTTTCTTTTCTTTATGTAGAACAATGGTGTGTTCCAGGCTCCCAGGAAAATTATTAATAGCACTTTGTTGCTGCTGAGATCGTGGAATATTCTGTGTGGGGCAAGCAGTGTGCAGTCACGGGCTCCTGCCCTGACAGCTTTGCAGTGGTGCTCTGCAACTTCCTTTATTCCAAACTATCCTCCCCTACCATCTTCCAGAGCCTCCCCTCACCATCGTGTTATCTCTTTCTTGAGTCCTACATGGTTACTCCCCACAAATGAATGGTTCATGTGCGCTGATGTCACGAAAGGGCTCACAGATAGTAATTTAAAGGATGGAGTTGCTTGAACTACTTGCTGTAATGGTGCTCCTCAAAGAAGTGAGACTTCATTCTGCGCTGTAAAGTGAAGCAAATTTATTCAGCTCTACTAATTTTCAAAGTAATCTGATCCCAGTGACATATAAATAAATCTATACACGTGTACATCCACTGACATTTTTAAATGACAAACTGTGAGCAACTTATCAGATGAATTTTGCTTTTTCACCATCACATGTAAAGTACAGAATGTGAAAATTAAATCCCATTTTTTTAACTATTTCTCAGGAGCTCCCTGCTAAGTGGCTTGTCCCTGACTTGAACAGGCCAGGTCAAAAACCCCAGGCAGACCAAGGCAGTAAGGAAAAAAGAAGTGTTTTCTATGACTGTGTCAATTTTGATGACATTTTCAATAGAAAAAAAAAATCCCAGATAATTTGAAAAGCATTTTGAATTTTCTTACACATAAATGCTTCAATCAACAAAATATTTTAAAATTCTTATTTTAGCCTTTAAATCAGGAGAAACCAGGCCCCCCTTATTGTTATTTCCTGCTTTTTGACACATTCATTTGTGAACTCTGATATAATTAGCCTCTGCTCCTGACTTGTGGTGCACAACCAGGCCCCAAATCCCTTGGATGAATGACAAGTCTTGCTCTCCAAAGGACTGAGAATGTATAGGGTTGCCTGCTACAGCCAGGCTCATGGTGCAGCCAATAACTCAGGTAACTTTAGTGGCAATGGCTAAGAGATTGATGTATGCTTGAAAGTCAAATCCTTACATTTAAAAATGGATATCTTTCATTTCACTTGCAAGAATCTGAGTAGGTCAAACATTTATTTTCTACAAACAATCCACTTAATTCTGTTTTCCTGCTGCTCTCAGTGCCTGTAATTTACCCGTGAGCTCATCCACCAATTTCAACAGAGGAACCATTCTCCGGAGAATGCATTCTCCAGCACTGATTTAGTCAGTTTGTTTGCTATGATTTACTTTTACATACACTGCAAATAACAGTGTCCATGGGTTTCCATGGGTTATTTTTGACCTAGCTATGCTTCATTTCCACACCACAGTCATCCATTTATTCTCCATGCTCATACTCCTGGCTCGACTTTCAAACGTGGCAGAACAGCAAGAGTGAATCCCCCCCAAATTCTGCTCATTAGAGACATCAACTAGATAAACTGATGACACTGAGAACATTCCTCCAGCTTTCAATCTAGCTTCTGGAAGGACAATTTAATTTTGTACGTTCGTGTGGCAACAGTCCAGGCCATCCCATGCTTTTGGACACATGTAAACATGGAGAGATACCATGTGTGCAACTGGAGACCTGAAGTTTAGCAGTTTTGTGAACATTTGCATTAAAAAAGCATTAAGCAGCTCAGTGCCACCAGCTGCTGGTGCAGTGTTGAGACACCCCACTATCCTGATGCAGCTCACCATCTGCAGCTCCAAGCACACTGCAGGGCAGCATCACACATCTCCAAAGGGCAGTGACTCACAGCGCAGATAAACCAATAAATCCCTGGGTAAACAGGCTCAGAATTAGAAAGGGAGCTCTGCAGTTTAATAATGAATAAAGACATCAAGCAAGCCCTGCTGTGATCTTGCTCTAGCTGCAGTTTAACTCTCCAAGTTAATGCCAGTCAGTGGTTTGATCTGCCTGCAGATGTGGTGGTTTCTGATGATGGGGCTGCAGGACAGCGCCTGAACACCAGTCTAACTCCTTGGCAAAATGTAGGAAGAGAAGAAGTCCCCTGCAAGCAGAAGATTGTTCCTCACAAAATCCTTGCAGAAGGAGAATGCCTTCACACAGGGATAGGGAAGAGACAGTGATATTCTTCTTTAAATATACAGTAAACACATTATCAGAGGAAATGAATAGCAAACACTAAGCTTGAGGAATTGGGTCAGGCAAAGGAAAGAGAAATCGTGCGTGGGTCATGTCACAGCCTGGAAAATGATCCTTCAAGATCAGCTAAACAGCAGCTGATGCAGAGCATGAACTTTACAGACTGTGGAAGAGCACACAGCAGTGCAGACATGGCTTGTAACATGCAAGTCTTTCATGAAGAATTTGAAAACAGTCAATATCATCCTCTCCTGAAGCTACTTGGGGTACCCATGGGGGTGACTTTACTTTCTCTTCTAATTTTCAATCACACAGTGCTAAAATAGACATCTGCCTTGGTTCTGCAAGGCAGCAGCCAGTGCTTAACCTTTCAATCCAGAGGCTCCAAAGCAGATGGCAAGAGCTACAGATATTAAGTTATAATTGTGATACAAGGATAAAATACAAGCTTGTCTTACAGCTGCAGCTGTGGCACAGCTGAGCATCGGGACTGTGCCTGTTCACACACCCACCATCCTCTGTCATTAATTTCCAGGGTGGTCCAGGGTCTTTCCAGCATGTCTCTGCACAGTGGAGCAAAAGCCCTGAAAGAGACCTGGAGACTGACCCACCTGCAAGCTGGCTTCACAGCACAGCATTTGACTGCTGCAGAGGGGCTCCAGAAGAGGCTTTTGGACAGCCCAGACATTTCTCCAGTCTGTACCTACTGTGCACAGGCCAGATGATAGACACTACTTGTATGTTTCAATGTGCTGATTAACACCACGGTGGAGAACCTGGTTGCCTTAGAGCCTCACCAATGCAACCAAAGCTGGACTCAGAAAAGACACTCACAAATATACAGTAGAAATTGCTCTTGAAGATGCAGAAATGGTCATGAAGGAGTCTTTTGTATATTTTTAAGTGAGGAGATGTTTTGTACATAGTTTTATGATAATGGATGCACTGGAGCATGGCCAGCAGGACTGTGTGAACTGAGCAGACTGGGGAGTCTGACATTGTCTCACTGCAGGAACCACAATGGTGCCTTCTGCCACCATTTGGGCAGCAACTGACTGTTCTGTTTTAGAGATCCAATCTCCTGTGCAAGTTACACTTTGCCAAGACCCCAATAATTTAGTTTTGTTGATTCTTTTAAGCAAGTATTCTATCTGTAAGTGTGTGTGTGACAGGTGGAAAAATAAATTAGAGGAACAGAAACCCCCACATGTTAGAGAAAGTGAAAAACAAAGAACATAAAGAGAAAGAACAATGCAAAAAGAATACAAAGTAAGTCCACTGACAAGACTGAAAGCACTGATGTCAAGATACACGCAGCAAAGTTAGACTTCCATTATATACAGAAGAACCACTGAACACCACGTGAGAGCTGGTGAAATTACTTCCTAGTTAACTGATTGACAGAGTTGACATAAAAGTGTCATAGATACACTGCATAAATTAGTATCAAATAGGGTGTCATATAGCACTGGCTCTCAGAGATGAGAGACCTGATGCTACTCGCTAGCAGAGAAACCCTTCACAGTCTTGGTTTAAATCCCTCTGTGTTATACTTGGGAAGGATGAGCTGATGTGTATTCCCGTGGTTCATTCCTTTGCTGTTGTGTCACTAAAAACTTCGAAAGGGCTCGCTGGGAATATGTCACCAGCACTAGTGCATGGGTTCCCTGCACTACCCCCATCCTCATCTCGCTGCCTTTCAATCTGGACCCCGAAAGGCAAACACGTTCCTCCTGCTCTGTGTTGTGCAGTAACTAAAGCAATAGTGTCATCCTCTGGGGCTGGGAATGCAGGACTCTGGAATGGCACAAATAACAGCAATGCAGATCTCACTTTTTATTTCCTTAGCTTGCGTAAACAGACACATGCACAGGTTGAGGGAGGGAGGATAAAAATAATCCACTTACTCATGGATTTGGATACTTTACTATTTCTACTGACTTGTGTGTTCATAAGTAAAAAGTAACAGAGCATCCCTGCACATCAAGGTATTTACACTTTTTTTTTTTTTAATTTATTAACAACATTAATCAAAGCATTACAGTGTATAGTCCGTCTGAGGCGGTATTCTTGTAGCAGCTGAGAATTAAACAGGTTTTAAAAGCTGGAACCAATTGCCAGTTACAATGAAAGAGGAACCTCTACATAAATGGCTCAGGATTTCCTGTTATTGCAGTTTGATTTTTGTGATGTAAGGCAAGATTCATTTTTTTTCCCCCAATAATTAAACACATGTGAAGTAGCATTCTTTCCAGTCCACAACAATGACTTTCCTGGAGATTGTTTTGACAGCGCTTTCAACTGAAATATTTTTCATTAATATAAATAAGTTTGTTTCTCAAAGTCATGACTGCACAATGATATCACAGCACACCAATCTACTTTTTGAGGAAAGAAAGATGTTATTTTAAGAACGTTCACAACACAATTCTTTGAAAAAAACCTATCTTAATCCATTCCATTTGCTTGAAATTTTTGGGCTTGCTTGTAAACATGAGGCTGGTGCAAAAATTCTTAGCGTAAGGAAAAGTACTTTGTAAGATAAGCTTTAAAAGTATGTTACTGTTTCATACAACAAAACTTAAACATGACAATGATTCAAGTCCACTGATTTTTTTTTTTTCCTATATGATATTACAAAGGTACATTTCTCGGCCAGTTTACTGCAGCTCATCTACAAAATAATTTTGTTGATATAAAAAACGTGCAGAGCTTATTGCTGCCTGGAAGAGGACTATGGCCCCAGTCCAAAGTCTGTTGATGTTAGTGGGGATTCTTACACAGAGTTTAGTGTCTTAGTTAGCAGGAAATGCACCGCCAAGAAGCTTACTTTCCCAAATACCATGATCTAGCCACTAGAGATAACTCAATGGTTCCAAACAAGAGTTGAAAATACTAGCAGGCGAAGCAAAAATTAGGACCAGTTCATGTTATTCCTAGTCAAAGGGAACAGAAACTGACTCCATAAGAGTTCTGCTTAGGGCTTTCCACTGCAAAGCCTGTTTCCCCACTGTCCTGCCAAGCAGCCTTCTTCTGCTCAAAGATGTGTGTGCTCTGCATTTCACCAGCCCAGATCCTGCTTCACTCTGCAGCCTCCTTTTTACCCACACCAGGGGGAAGTTCTCCCTGGTTTGCCCTGTCCTGACTGCACATCCACAACTCTGCCTGCCTTCTACCCCTCTGCACAGCCCCTGCTACTACTGGAAACATGAAAGTGGATCATATCAAGGAGATTTAGCCATAAACCAAATAAGCAAGTGGCCACACAGCCCACACTTCAAAGGGCAATACACTTCTTGGGTCTCTGTCCTGGAGAAAGGGCTGT
Organism: Anabacerthia variegaticeps; assembly: GCA_035583185.1. NCBI lineage: Eukaryota > Metazoa > Chordata > Aves > Passeriformes > Furnariidae > Anabacerthia > Anabacerthia variegaticeps. The sequence continues at coordinate 62,193,489 of JAWWEW010000088.1, read as the reverse complement.
GTGCAATAAACATCAGATAACTGAAGCCTGAAATGAGCTCTTTGTATTTTCACTGTTGCTTTTTATTAAATGTGGGATAACATATCTTTTATTACCTCCACTGAAGCAATTCATTTGTACCCACAATGGCTTTGGGGAAAGACCCAACTTCATTTTCACCTTGACTAAGCCCTTCCACCCCTTGCCCCCCCTATTTACTGTTGCTTTGTGTGCCAAATGAATGAATGCTCACTCAGGCTTCAAAGTACATGGCAGTTTAAAAGGACTTGTTTGTTAAGATCTCCCAGCCGTCTGCTGGGGAATTCCACACAAAAGCAGATCTCCCCTTAGGGATTATTTCGATACCTTTGAAGACTGTTTGCCAGCATGGCTGCTTTTTATTTGCAGAGGTATTTCAGCCCTGTGAACTGATGGACTGTATTACGCGTTAGGGACCGTTTCGTTAAAACAGCCTCACAGGCCAAGTATCTAAATGTTGACTTGCCGATACACAGCTTCCATGAGGCATTTTTCCATCCAGCCCAGTCCTTTGAAAAGCAGTCAGGCAAATCTTCCCACTGAAGCTGAGATAAATTTAAGGATTAAGTGTGCAGGTCCAGCACCGATTTTGATGTTGACAGCCCTGCTGTCTGCCCCCAGGGGCATGAAGCAGAAGGGCACCAGCAGGTTTCTCCTGGCATGGCCAAGTTGCCATGCACCCCACACCTGAGCAGAGACTCCCACGGTCACACAGGGCTCATCACAAGGATCCTTCTGCTTTCTCCATTAAAAAAGGGCTCCTGCAATGCATGGAGCACCCAGTCCCAGGAAAGGGCGCCAGGCAGACTGTGCAGCACCGAGCAGCATCTTAACACAAAAACCCCATTGGCTTGCTCAGGCAGCATCCCCCACCTCATGAGCTTTCGTGGTGCTCCCTCATGCAGGCCCTTTGTTTTCCCTGGATGTGTCTGGATGTCTGTCTTGAGGATCTGGAATTCATTAGGTAGCCGGGTGCCTAGAAGTCAGCCACTGCAATACCAAAATCCCTTTGAGATTAGCCCACAGCAACAAGCCTGATGACACCCAGCAGCCGTAGTTAACTCTAGAAGGACTCAAGATTGTCAAATGTGATTGAAGGACCCTTTCCCGAACCAAATATCTCCTTTCTTAAGATGTATGCACCATTTTCCTGAACAAGACACAGATGCATCTCTTCGTCTCAGCACTGAGCATACACATCTCTTTCCGACTCCAAACTGGGATTTAGGAGTGCTGAGAAGTTTTGAAAACTGAAATGCAAAGTCTGAGCCTGAAAAAGCTCCAAACTGACAGCTTTAAAGCTCATAATCTGATAGCTGGGGGCCAGCACAGCATAAGCAGGGGAGATAGAAGATGGAGATCCGGGACAGCCTAATGTACATCCTCTATGTGCAGTCAGTGAAGGCAATTCATGTTTCCCTTGGCCAAGTTTGCTTAATATGTTGGAGTAGATAAATGATCTCCATAACACATATCACACTCTTCTCCAGATAATGTGCAGGGAGGGGGAAAGAAAAAAACAGAGAAGATATGCAAAAACCTCCCAATTTAAAAAGATAAATTTGATTGTAAGCACATGAGCTTAACATTTATTTTTAAATCAGTAAGGTTAAGAATTAGTTCTGGGCATGTGCTGTTAAAAAAAAAAAGGTTTTTGATTTTTTTTAATTCCATAGCCAGGAGAAGGAAGAATCTGCATGAAATAGCTATAACTGGACCAGCTATAGCTCATTTGTCTAAACCATTGACCAACTTGTCTGAACTTCATTTTTAGAAATTCACCAACTAAACCAAACCGTATTTTTAAGGCCAAACTGGAACAGAACAAAGGACGTCTTCCATGAGGTCATCCTGTAGCAAAAGACTGCTTTGTCCCATATGCAGAACTATTACCCAAATATTGCCAAGCTGAACTTGCAGCTCAAATTGTTTGCGTCTGTGCAACTGGAAAAGTGTATGAGGAATGGCATGGATTAGCTGT